>JAXQQM020077199.1:0-139377 GCA_034641835.2 Pinus albicaulis | reverse complement strand
TGCTGTCTCTAGTTGAACGCACTGGTGCAGTTTAGGATGATAAATGGACTGGAAGAAAAACATCTACAAAAACCTCCACCCGCCAACTTCCTCTAGTAACCTCTGCTACAAATGGATTTTTGGGGTATATTTATAAAGGGTTCCTCAAAAAAATCTGCTAGAGGGTCTTTTCCTTGTAGTGTAGCTTTTGTTAGTACAACCTTTTGTCATTTCACTTTTGGAGATATCTCTTTATTCTCTCTCTCTCACTCTTGGACACTTAGAGTTTTCTTGGATAACTTTAGCATTGGATCAAGAAAAATCAAACAAGGAATGAGGAAGAAAATATCAAGCAAGGAAGAGAATGATCAAGCGACTACAACGAGATTATTCGCAGGTATCAAGTTACATGTATGATTTCCTTACTAGTTTTGACATGCATGGTTATACATGTGTGTTCTTCGTTTTGTTGGTAGCATGGGCATGGGATTTTCTCTGTGTGACAATGTTCTTCAGCCTTTCCTTTCCATTTCTGGATAGCCATGGTGTGATGGGGTTGTCATGTTTTCATTGAGTTAGATTACCAGATGGATTCGAAACTGAGTGAGGTGGTTTCTGAAAGAAATAACACATGGCATAGTGATCCCTAAACTAGACTGTGGATTGCAGTAAATAAATAGCCTAGTAACCCATGAACCATACTATGGGTTATGGTAAAGCTGGATTTGTTTTTCCTTGGTGGGCCTAGGAATCCTGGATCATTGAATGGTGGGATATACGGTAAATCCTAGAGGTGTGTGCCCTTGATCAGGCCTAGGAATCCTTGGCTGGTGAATGGAAATATATACAGTAAATCCTAGAGGGTGGAGTCCTGATTAGGCCTAGGGATCCTTGATCGTTGTATGGAGGAATGTACAGTAAAGCTTAGAGACTAGGAGACAAGTAAATTCCTCATAGTGTAGGTGGAGAAATATGGTGGTATCCATGCTTGTTTAGGACCTAGTGATCCGATGGGGCTTGCGATAAAGCCTGGTTCTATTGATGAGGGTGAGCTAGTTAAGCCTCAGGAAGCCCTAGTTGGTTTATGGTTATGAGTCCCACATTCATGCTTGGAATATGGCATTGGGGTTATTGGCTGAAAGAAATATGTTTTCAGTCAATCTATGTTCGAGTGGTATGTGAAAGTCCCAAACCTGGTTGACATGCATTTATTAATAAGATTTTCTTCTCCTTGGTATTTCATGTGTAAATTTATTGGCTCATATATGACCGTTATGGTTGTTTTATCCTTGTTAATTTTGTTGGTTATATGTTTTTTATGAGCATGTTTTATGACAATTATGATGTGTGGATCTCATCATGTTTGGGTTGATAAATGAATGAAAAATGCATATGTTACCTAATAGATTATAATCAAACTAATGTGATAAGGAATCAATGCTTCTTTACGAATCTCGAATTATTATGAGACCCCTATGCTCAGATTTGTTATTATTACTTGTAGATTACATAATTTTGACATGTTTGACGAAATTATTGTCATGGCTAGTAGGATTTCAGTCAAGTATTGATCAAATTTTTGCATTAGTACCTTTGTTTCAATGTTAGTTAACATTTCTAAAAGTTTCATGGAGTTCTAGGAAGGGGCTTGAGTCCTGGCCTTGAAAAAGTGGCACAAAATTCAGGGTCGTTGGCACAAAACTAGCTGAAAAATCCCCAGTTGTTGGCTTTCCTTGATGTTGGAGTGATTGGAGGCCTATAGTCAAATTCTTGGCTTGTTAAGGGAGCAACTAAGAGCCCATATTAGTGAAAAATTAAGTTGCCTCAGGGGTTGGTAACCTGAAAGGGTTGGTTGGCTAATGGAGTTTTTGTAGCATGTGTGGAAGCTCAGTTTGATTTAGTTTCGTTGGTTCCACTTCCTTAACTATACACGGGGAGTTGAATCACATAATTGTAGCCTCTCGCCACATGTTTAACCAAGTGGACTAGGTATCTTGGGTAAATGTGGGAGAAGGGTGCTACAAAAACTATGAGTGTTTCCCTAAAATTCATTCTTTTCTAGAATTATGCTCGATATTGGTCAAGTAAGGAAGGGTGTGGTGATGTTGAAGTAGATGATGTAGCTTCTTGTTTTAATGATTTTGTAGGTGGTTTATAGGATATTATCTACAAGGAAATCATGGAATTAAAATATCAATATGCAAAAACAATGATGTATGCATTATTTTTCTTCCTTGAAGGAATATGTGCCTCTACAAATATTGTGAAACAAGGTTTGATGTTTATCCCCAGTGCTGGTCATTTTCAAGTGCTAGAATGCATAACTATATGTCATGAATTTCCATTTTAAATAAATGCACGTTACGATTTCTTATGTTGCTTATTGACCAAGTTTATCTTTGGTCATCATATTAATTTCATTTTGGCATGCATTTATCATTGTATTTTAATGGCACAAAGTGATACTTTTTCATCTCCTATAAATATAAGATACATTTTCACATCAATAAAATTTTCTTGTTGGCATGATAAACATAATTGTGATGATTAAAGGATAACCTTTCTCGATGTATAAAGTGTGACAATTTCTGCAAAAAATAGAGGGTTATGAATCATCCATGAACTATATGATGGCATACATTTTGACATTTGACCATGAGGAAATGGGAAAATATGAGATCCAATGGGAATGTAGATTATCTATATGGGCAAGAAAAACAATTAGCTCTCATGTTGTTTATTAGAACTATCTACAAATCTAGTGGCAATGATAATAAATCTAATGGATATGATGTTCTTAGTCACATATTTATGCCATTAAATCCTATGAAAGCCTTCTTTGTTGGCACCAAACATAATTCTCCACCCACCATGATTGAAACAATTCTTGAGTAATATTCCTTATCTTTGGTTGTGGGCACCATCATCCCTTTGTCTACTTTCAAATATATTTAAAACTTCAAATTTTTTAGTCTTTTTAACCTTGCTTTACACAAATAAATTCCTAGTATTTCTTGGCAATGAAACAATAGTTTTAGTAGCTTTATTAACACATTTTCCCCAATCAATACATAGCTCTCATGTTATTAAATTATGCTATGCAAATGTTTGCAATAGGACACATGGTTTTTTTTACATGATATTTTAGTTGTTCATGCAAGGAATCCATATTTTTTTTTCCTCTTTGTCCATACATATTCATGTAATGTCGAAAATTCATAAGTTAATTCAAGTTGGAGCAACATTTTATGCTACCATTTCAATGCTACAAATTATTTTTTTCCTTTTTTCTCATTTCCCCTTTCTATAACACATTAGTACATTTGTTAAATATACATTTCATTGTTACATTTTTATATTTTCTCAGCTTATTATTGGAGATTGTAACCTAATATTACAATACTATATTGATAAAATTACTATATAAATTGTGAAAGTTAAAATATTGATGGAAGGCCCTATACATCATGCAATCAAACTGTAATTTATAGAATCCTCTAGTGACCATTACTCCATTGCACCCAAAAATTATGTCAAAATTGTAGTTCGACAATAAAACTCCTTTCAGCCCCTAGTAACCATCACTGCATTGCACCCAAAAATTATGTCAAAATTGTAGGTTTGCAATAGAACACCTTTTGCGATATTCTTATTACCCGTCGAGATAAATTACTAGTTATATAATATTGGTTAAACCTACAATGAATTTATATGCATGTCTATATTATACAATGCTTTTCAACATTATTAAGTAAGTGTGATATGTAGGGCTGCTACGTAGTACCTTCCTCTTATGCAAAAAAGTTATTGTAACTAAGATAGAACACATACTTCAAAAACAATTTAGGCAATAAGTAGTAAAAAATAATATTATTAAATTTTAAATGTATTCATGACATAAATATATTGGATGCTTTAGAGGAAATATTTAAATTTCTTGTAGTTTGTTGATTACTTGTAGTCAAATGGTTCTCCTAGTTAATAATTCTACTAGTTCACACATAAAATAATGTTTAATGAGATTAAATTTGGTTAATGGGATTTTTAAAAAGGTAAAGAATTGTTTGACTTGCTTTAAATTATATATATATATTTGAAACATTTTTAATAAATGAATTCATAAATCATTGACTTTTATGAGTAATGAGTTTAACGGTTGAAAAGTTGGTATTGTAACAAATACTTTTAAATTATGATTTCATATGGGTGCTGTTACACTAAATTTTGTGAGAAAGATTGTCGATTTAGATCCTTTGCCATCCGATGAAGTGTCTCAAGTGAATCCCTATGAAGCTTGAAGTAAAACAATACAAAGGACAAAAGGAATTTTGGGTTACACTGCTTAAAACCTGTTTTTGAGTATCTATGTGGTTTTACTGAACAAAACCTACACATGTGTAGTTTATTCCGTATAAACTACGTAGATCTACACAGATTCTTCCACTAGAAACTGCGCAGTTCTGTTAACGCAAGTAAAAAAAAAAGTTCTAGAAGCTTTGGTGGAGGAATATTATCCAAATTAGAAACCTCGAACCACTATAGACATGTGCCTTATCCCTTGGTACATAGAACTAATATCCTCTTCTTAAGCATCATATCCCTTGAGAAGAGGGATTAGTAACCTCCTCATCCTTCTTATAAATTGACCATGGGATTGAAGGAATGAGGGACTTGGATTTGTAAACTTATGCTACTGATTCCGGTATGAAGAAATTTTCATCAAGGGAAGGAAATGAGACCATTGGAAGAGGCTCGTGACATCAAGGAAACCATGTTGTAAGATTTTTTTCCCTTTGAATTTAATACAAAGTAATTGTTATTTCCTAATTGCATCTATTTTTGATGTTATTTGTGAGATTCCTTGATTACTCGCATGGTTTATAACTAATTATTGATTCAAGTATATGTTGTATAATAAATTAGGGATTTCATTTACCTTTTCTTTTATATGTGATATGCTTTGATCTCTTTGAATGTTTTTGTCCATGTAGATCACTTTTGGAGCATCATGGAGAAGTTGTGGAAAGCATTTGGAAATGATCTAAAGCATTGAGGAAAAGTTGGTCACGGAAAGCGTTGAAAGGACTTCTACAAGCACTTCTTTAATAGGTAAGCGATCCTTTGCATAATACATGTTTCATGTTTTAGTTATAGGCTAGAAGGAAATGTAACAATTATTTTCTTGTTTGTTACTAGATTTCCTTAGGAATCTAGGGAGATCGCTCTTGTCTGCAAGAGAGATTTGTCCACATAACAGGTGTATATGGGATATTTAAAATAAATAATTAGATAAAGTTTACCCAATTTGGAAGTTATCAATTCTACCTTATATTTAGCGGGGAATTGTAATCAAAATAACATAAAAGATATTTCTTTATTCCATTGGAAATATCAACAAGTGAATTTTATCAACTAAGTTAATATGTCATTCAATACTTAATAATGCAATTTATCTTCATTTTATTAAAAGTACATTTTGAAAAATATCATAAGAGAGATTGCTTTCTTTAGTAATAGAAAATTTTTATATAATTATTAATTATATAATGCCTTTTATATGGATGATAAAAATACTTTAGAAATATTATTTTTTAAGTTAGATTTATATATAATAATGATTAATTATGAAAATATCAATCTACTAAATTATTTTTTAATATAAAAAATAATTAACTATAAAATTAAAAAATAATTATAAATAAAATCTAAAATGAAAAAGATTAATCTTTAATTACTTATTTAACCAACAAAAAATAATGAAGGAAAACTTATTTACATATTTATATTTTTTTTTAAATAAATATATATAACTTTAATAAATAAATAAAATTAAAATAAATATATATAACTTTAATAAAAAATTCATAAGTTTAAAGGGAAAGGTAAAATAAGTGTAAACAACTGAATAAGTTTAAGGGAAAAAGCTAAAATAAGTTTAAACAAGTAAATAAGTTTAAGAAAAAATATTAAATAAATTTAAACAAATACATAGTTTAAAAAATATATATGATAAAACAATTAATATTAGGTGGGAACAAAATGAGAAAATAAAACCATAATCATAATGTAACGTTCATCATAAGTCAACCATAAAAAAAAATTCACTTTTTCATTCTTAATACCAAGTTATAAACACACATATATTTACCAACCTTAATAGTCTAGTTCACCATGGGGTTATACATATTACTTCTTTTAAACATGTCTATATATATATATATATATATATATATATATATATATATATATATATATATCACACGAAACTTCATTCTTTAACTATTTAAACATGCTTATAATTCTTATCACATATATATAATCCTAAACTCTACTTACAATTGGCAGTTGAAACACAATGTTATGATGGTTTACCTTTGCATATAATTTATATATATTACAATGGGAACTTATCATAATGAAAATAATTCTGTGAATAATTAACCCCGAAGGGACATGCAAAGTTTGCAGAATCACGATATTTTGATGATTTCAATGTTCGTGCTTATTTAGCGTATGTTTTAATTTAAGTTAGGATAGGGTTGTTATACCCTTCGCATGCAAATTCAGGTTATCGATTGACAACTACTCTGTCAGCCACCATTGGATCTCAGGGACAGATATCCACAATCATGATCTTCCAGTACCCATTTAGGGTAATGACTTGGCCCAAAACTAACAGATTTTCTTCATTCACTCAGCTCTGGCAGCGCTACTCCTCTGCACCCTGCCACCTCCCCATTTGACCAGTGTCGTCCATCGCTCATCTTGGACACCATGGAACCTCAATAGGTATACGGGTTTGCTAATACAATCTTGCAAGATTTGTATGTTATGGCATCACCGTTCTCAATTATAAGCTTATGACATTCCTAGGTTTAACATTTTGTAGGTATTTGCAGGTCACAGGAACTTGGCTCCACGACTGAGTATCCTACCTTGGTTTATGGCTGGGTCTCGGGCTACCACCGCCTTCTTTCAATTACATATGTTCATCTTTCTTCGGATGGTAAGCCCTACAACAACCAATCTATAAGTTTGCTACTCTCTAACATAGCTTTCTTGTCAAAAGCACTATATTCTAAGTCTAATATCTACTATATCTCCGTGCATTGATTCAGATTATGACCTGTGGAAACATTCCTATTCAGGTAACTTACTCTTGTTTTTCTAATGCACTTGCTTGTGTCATCCTTTAAACGGATATGAGGGGGTAGTTTTTCTTATGCTCGTATTCTTGTTTTGGGCAGGTAATTACATAAAATGATGGAAATGGTTTCATATCGCGCTGTCTTTTCAAGAGTGCGCTTTGTTTTTCAATAACATTGTCACCATCCTTTAACAGGTACCAACTTCTCCGTTTTGTCTTAGGCTTATGGAATAAGTCCTCCAGACTCGGCACTATGGTGCCACACATCATTATAAGTTCAGAGTTTAGTTTTTCAATTCGATGAATTTTTTGTTCTTTTGATTTCCTTTCGTATTCGAGGGCTCTGCCCTGCACTAAGTTAACTGTATGCATTATTATGGGTTCTCATTGTAATTTCAATGGCCCTTTTGGACTGACGATCGAGCACACAACTCGGCTTACGAGATTTTTCCTCCATGCAACAATTTTTGATTAAATGTTATATATATATATATATATATATATATATATATATATATATATATATAGATATATATATATATATATCTTTCTTTATTGTGGACGATCATTTTTCCCCAAAATTCTTCGGTGCTAATGCCTTTGTTCTTTCTTCAAATTTTGGTTCCTCACTCTAAATGAAGTTGCCACATCCTCACTTTTTAATAGATGTTCATATATTAATGAATGTAATGTTCTTTGTCCTCATTTTTCCAGACTCTCATATTTGAACTTAATGGTTGTTTGAAGAGCTTTATTATCTATCTTGCCAGTGACAGATATTGGTCCTTTATTTTTCTGCAATGGATTTTATAGTTAGAAGGTTTCTATGTGGAATATGTTTACATGTAGCTACTGTTTTTTCTGGGTTTCCTCTTCACGTGGTTTTTCTAGTGTTTATTACATGTTCCAGTAACACAGAGCCATTTATTCCATCCTTTCTGGATAGACAATGGAATACTCTTTTATTTTTCTTTTATGTTCCATTTTTTAGTTTAAAATATAGATGTCTAGACCATATGAGTGCTGGGTTGTTTATCTACAACTTCACTTTCTATGTATATCATATATTATAGGTTAACAACCCATTTGGGGAACCTGGTTTCGACCATGGACCCTAAACTAACAGTTATCTTGGTTCATTAAACTAGTAGTTATTTATGTATTGTTTTTAACCTGATAAAATAGTTATTGTTCACAATATTTTCTTTCTTTGAAACAAATAATATCTTCCATATATGCATTTATTACACAGGTTCACACATATATAACAATTCTACTGTAATGTCATGAATATTTTACAGAATTGCAGATACTATTTATCTACAACATTCATTGTGTAAGAAAGATCCGTGTTCCATAAATTTCAAGAAAACATTTTTTGTATTAAAGAAATTATGTCAAAATAGAAAATTCTAGTTGTTACTATTTTTACAGTCTGTATAATTATCTCGCTCTAGAATCTTTTGATGATGTCCTCCTTACAGTGAGAGAGGCGATTACGTCCTCATCTCCCCCCATGCTCCACATCTGAGATGAATAGGTTGACAGATAACCCACAAGAGACCTCAAGACCCCCAGTCCAATACTCTTCCTTTCGAGGGTTTAGGAACGCTGAGTGTTTTCCACTGGTCACCACCATCTCAGGAATTTCCACACTCTTCCTCTTATCTTTTGTCACAGAACATAACCCCTTTTCCTCACTAGGATTTACTTTTCTCCCCAAAGGAAAGGTAATTGTCTTAAACTGTTTTTCTGTTCAACCACTCTCAGTTCTTGGAATAGTTTTATCATCAATATTTTTCTTTAACTTCTTATGGAATGATTATTCCATAGTTAAATTTTATTTGAAAAAAAAGAAACATAATTAATTTATGTCCATAATTCATAACCTCTTCCCAAAAAAATGAATGTTTTAGTCTCTTTTAAAATAACATAATAATCAGTTTTCACTTAAGCCAGCTATCACAACTTCCCCCCTAGAAGTAAACACCATCCTCAGTGTTTCATTCCATCTCAGCAAACAATTCTGGGTAAGCCTCACGCACAAATCCTTCGTCTTCCTAGGTAGCCTCATCCGAGCTAAAGTGCTTCCACTACACTTTAACTTTGGTGATGGATCCCCTCTGGAGCATGATTTCTCTCCGATCGATTATACGTTGAGGCTCAACCAGAAATTTGTCATCCGGTTCGACCTGCATACAACAAATCTTGAATTAAAATTTCATAAAACTTGATTTTTAAGATAAGATTATTTAATATTACCCTACCTGAATGTTTTTCCATTGAATTACATGTTTTGGGTCATGCATGTATTGTTTTAGTAAGGCCACATGAAACACATTGTGCACTCGGATATGGCTGGGTAAAGCCAACTGATAAGCTACAGGTCCCACTCTTTCCAATATCTGGAAAGGTCAACAGAACCTGGGTGCCAACATGGCACAGAGATCCACATTAATGTGATCTTCTTCGGTTTAATCTATACATACACATGATTGCCCACTTTAAATTCTTTATAAGTTCTCTTCTTATCTGCATATACCTTCTACAGATCTTGAGCCACTTTCAGATTTTGTCTAATATTTCTTACTTCTGATTCCATCTCAGCGAACATCTACGATCCAAGCATCAACTTGGTTTTGAGGCTGCTCCAATTGATGGGAATATGACACTGTCACCCATACAAAGCTTCAAAGGGGCTCATCTTAAGAGAATCCTGGTAGCCATTATTGTAGGAAAATTATACCAAGTGTAGATATTCTTCCCATTTTCTTGGCTTCTACATCACATACATGTGCAACATATATTCTAAGATTTTCTTCACTCGCTCTATTTGTCCATCTGTTTGGTGATGATAAGTGGTGTTGAAGTTTATTTCGGTTCCCAAACATGTAAATAGGGTATTCCAAAATGCTTAAGTAAACTTCACATCTCTATCTGATATAACAGTCTTTGGAATGTCATGCAGTCTAAAAATCTCTCTCATGAAGATATCAGATAGCTGCACAGTTTTGTAAGTAGATTGTATGAGTATGAAATGTGTTGCCTTACTCAATCTATCAACCACCACCATAATGGAATCATTGTGTCCTTTTGACCTTGGTAAATGAGTAATAAAATATAGGGATATAACTTGCTATTTCCATTCAGGTACTGGTATAGGTTGCAACAACCTTGTTGGTTGTTGCAACTTCCTATTTCCACCTTCACCTATTGGCACTATAGACATTTGTTTAAGTATTCCACAATATTTCTTCACATACCATGCTAGAAATAGAATTTTCTAATTGTTGTCAACATTTTCTGGCATCCTGGGTGTCCTGAGTAGTTACCACGATGATACTCATCCATAATTAGCTCTTTTAAACTCATTCGGTTTCAGATATATAAATTTCCTTTGAAGGTTAATAATTCATCCTTGTTAATTCCATATTCAGAGGGTTTTCCTTGTCTTTCAGCTTCCTCCACTTGCTACCATAATAATCGGTATTCAGGATCCTTCTCAACTTCCCTTTTATCTGATCTAAAAATTTACATTTGATTTGATTATAGCAAAGTTCATAAACATAATGCATTTTTCTTCTTAAGGCATCCGCCAAGTGATTTTGTTTTCCTTTTACATGTTATATATCAAAATTGAATTCGCTTAGGAAGGCATTCCACCTTGCCTGTCGAGCATTTAAATATGCTTGCTTAAAGTAGCTAGTTAGGCTGATGTTATCAGTTTTTAACACAAATATTTTCCCTTGCAAGTAGTGCCTCCATACCCGGAGTGCATGCACTACTATTGTCAGCTCTAAATAATAAGCTGAATATAGTTGTTCATGCTGCTTTAATTTTCTCGACTTATAGGCAACCACTCTTCTTTCGTGTGATAAAATTGCCCCAACACCTTCCTTAAAATCATTGTTACAAACCTCAAATTCTTTATTAGGGTCAGCTACCCTCAACACCGGGGCAGTGGTCAGCAAATTTTTTAGCTTCTCGAAACTATTCTGACTCTCATTGGTCCATTTAAATATTTTCCCTTTTCTCTGTAAATATGTAATGGGGAAGGCAATATTTGAGAATCCTTCAATGAACCGTCGATAGTTTCCAGTGAACCCCATAAAGGATCGGATATCCACAATGTTTTCAGATACTCTCCATTCCATAATAGTTTTAATTTTCTCTGGATCAACTGCTATTCTCTCAATGGAAATTACATTGCCTCGATATTGAATTTGCACTTTGAAAAAGTCACATTTGCTGAACTTGGCGTACAACTGATGTCTTCGTAACATCTCCAACACTATCCTTAAGTGCTTCTTGTGCTATTCCATGCCTTTTGAATAAATTAAAATATCATCAATGAATATCATAACAAATCTGTCCAAAAAGGGATGAAATATGCCATGCATCAGCCTCATAAATGTTGCTGGTGCATTAGTTTAACCAAATGCTAATACCACAAACTCGTAATACCCATATCGAGTACGAAAAGCAGTCTTGTAGATATCCTCATCTTTGATTCAGATCTGGTGATACCCAGATCTTAAGTCTATATTTAAAAATACAGTTGCCCCCTTCACCTGATTGAACAGGTCATCAATTCGTGGCAATGGATACTTGTTCTTGACTTTCAGTTTATTGAGTTGTCTATAATCCATGCATATTCACATGGTTCCATCCTTTTTATTTACAAACAACACCAGTGCTCCCCAAGGGAACACACTTGGTCGAATATACCCCTTATCCCACAACTCTTGCAGCTGTATTTTCATTTTGGTTAGCTCCAATACATTCATTCGATATGGTTCCCTTGAAATTAGTGATGCTCCTGGTATCAACTCAATAGTGAAATCGATGTCCATTCTTGGAGGTAAACCTGGTACATATTCTGGAAACATGTCCATGAAATCTTGCACTACTTATATGCTTTCCATCGTAGGAGTATTCTCTTTAGAATTAGCAAAGCCCACCTAAATGGCATATATATGACATCCTTTTATTATAAACTTACTCATTTGGGAAGTTTTGATAGGAAGAAACTATAAGGGTTTCTTGATTCCTTGTATTTCTCTATGAGTTCCATCTTGCATTCTGTAATATATAATATTTTCTTTACAATATACGAGTGTCTAGTGTTTCTCCAACCAATCCATGCCCAGTAGCACATCGTAGGAGCCCAAAGGAAGCATATTTAGATCCACATTTAACTGCTGGTCTCCAATTTCCAATGTACAGTTTGGAATTTTGGCACAAAATTTTCTTTTTTCCCTAGTGGCTGGTTGTACCAGCCGAGGATTTTTTGAATTTCTGACTTTTAATTTACAAATTTCTACTATTCTTGGATTACATAACTCAAACTGGCACCGAGGTCAACCAAAAATAGAAACAGGTTGTGAAAGTAGCTTACCTTCCAGTTCTATCATCGTTGGTTGATAATCCTCCAGATGATCCTCCAAAGCTACGTTAATTCTAGGTATGTTCCAGGCTACATCTCCCACTGTATAGGCTTCTTGTAGATTAGCTACTGTAACATTTCTTCCATGTTGTGGGAAATTCTTATAATAGTGAGCCTCGCCACACCCCAAACACTGTAGAGGTGGTTTCTGGTTCGGTCCAAGTTCTGGCATGCTCGAAGCCTCCGTAGGCTTCTCTTCCGTAGGCCACTGGGTCCTTTGATGGTTCCTTCTGAACTATTTGCTCACTAAATTCCTTGCAGAATTATTAAAGTTATTGGTCCTAGAATTTTTGTAATTTGAACTATTTTTCTACCCTTTTCTTGGCTGCCAATTTTTTCCTATTTCTCCTTTAGCCTTGGACTGCTGGTAACACATTCTCGCTTTTCGAATTTCTTCATCCATGGTCCTTGGATTCATGAACTCAATTCGTTCTTTCATGTGGTTTGGAAAAATACTCAATAATCATTGAACCTTAGCCTTTTCTTCCCTTAAATAAGGAACGTATCTTAATAATGAAGTGAACTTGGTTATGTACTCATAAATTGTCATTTGACCCAATCTCAAATCATGGAATTCCTTGGATTTTTCATCATAGAAACGTTATGTTAGATATTTTTCTTTAAATTATTGCTAGAACTCATCCCATGTCATGTCCTGGTCTTCAATGCTGCAGACATTCTTGACTTCCTCCCACCATAGGGTGGCATTTTCTCTCAACTAATAGATGGTCAGTGTGGCTTTAAGATTGATGTTATACTCATAAATTTGAAATTACTTGTTCATATTAATAAACTATGTTTCAGCCACCTCTTCTGCTTCTCCATTGAACACAGGTGGTTTAAGCTTTCGAAAATCACCTTGTAACTCCACTCTTTGTTTCTTAATTTATTGTTGTTATAACACATTACAATACTTGGCCTTACTATAGTTTCTATTCTTGTTACTTCGTTTCGAATGGCTTCTTTCCACTCTGTCATTGATTTGGTCTTTATCTTGTCATTCATTTTCTTCCTGTGTTTCTCTATCACGACTGGGTTGAAGCACTCCTTGATTTTTTTTATCAGAATGGATCTTGAGTATCCTTTCCTGTTCTTGCATCAGGCACTCATTATCACTTCTAACCTGGATCATTTCTTCCTATAACTTCTGCACCGTGCTTAGCAGTATACTGGTTTGATGTTGTTATTCCTCCAGCAATCTACTAGTCTACTGGTGTTGATCTACACTCAGCTAAATCCAAATTTTAGGATTCATTTGCGATTGAGGTTGGAGTGTAGGTTCCCTTGCATTCCTAGGTGTTTTTGTGTCGAACCCCTCCTCATTTGTCTTCTACTATGTTATTTATTTTTATGTGCACCATTTACACACAAATATTTTGCACGTTAGGTGACCCATTGGGTCCTAGCGTATGAACGTTTCCCTGATACCACTTGTAACATTCACCATAACTCAACCTTAAAAAAATTTACTTTTGCATTCTTTATACATAGTTATAAACACACATATATTTACCAACCTTAATAGTCTGGTTCACCATGGGGTTATACATATTACTTCTTTTAAACAAGGTTATATATATATATATATATATATATATATATATCACACAGAACTTCATTCCTTGACTATTTGAACATGCTTATAATCCTTATCACATATCTATAATCTTAAAATCTACTTACAATTAGCACTTGTAAACACAATGTTATGATGGTTTACCTTTGCATATAATTTATATATATTACGATGGGAACTTATCATAATGGAAATCATTCAGTGAATAATTAACCCCGAAGGGACATGCAAATATTGCAGAATCACGATATTTTGATGATTTCAATGTTTTTATTTATTTGTTGTATGTTTTCATTCAAGTTAGGATAGGGTTGTTGTACACTTCGCATGGAAATTGGGTTATCGATTGAAACCTGCTATGTCGGCCATCGTTGGATCTCAGGGACAGAGATCCACAGTCATGATCTTCCAGTACCTATTTAGGGTAATGACCTGGCCCAACCCTAACTGATTTTCTTCATTCGCTCAGATCCGGCAACACTATTCTTCTGCACCCTGCCGCCTTCATCCCTATTCGACCAACGTCATCCACCGCTTAGCTTGGCCACCATGGAACCTTAACAGGTATGAGAGTCCGCTAATACAGTATTGTGAGATTTGTATGTTATGGCATCACCATTCTCGGTTATAAGTTTATGACATTCCCAGGTTTAACATTTTGCAGGTATTTATAGGTCACAGGAACTCGGCTCCATGACTGAGTATCCTACCTTGGTTTATGGCTGGGTCTCGGGCTACTACCGCCTTCATTCAACAACATATGTTCATCTTTCTCTAGACGGTAAGTGCTACAATAACCAATCTATAAGTTTGCTACTCCCTAACATAGCTTTCTTGTTGAAAGCCTTGTCTTTTAAGTCTAATATCTACTATACCTCTGTGCAATGATTCAGATTATGACCTGCGGAAAAATTCTTATTCAGGTAACTTACTCTTCTTTTTCTAATGCACTTGCCTATGTCTTCCTTTCAACAGATATGAGGGTGTAGTTTTCTAATACTGATATTCCTTTTTTTGGCAGGTAATTACATAAACTGATGGAAAGGGTTTCATATCGCGTTGTCTTTTCAATAGTTCACTTCGTTCTTCAATAAAATTACTGTCCTCCCTTAACAGGTAGCAGCTTCTCCATTTTGTCTTTGGCTTATGGCATAATTCCTCTAGACTTGGGACTATGGTGCCACACAACGTTATAAGTTTAGGGTTTAGTTTTTCAATTCGGTGAATTTTATGTTCTTTTGATTTCCTCCTGTATTCGAGGTCTTAGCCCTACACTAAGTTAAATGTATGCATTATTATGGGTTATCATTGTAATTTTAATGGCCCTTTAGGACTAACGGTCGAGCACACAGCTCGACCTACTATGGTTTTCTTCCATGCAACAATTTTTTATTAAATTTTATATATATATATATATATATATATATATATATATATATATATATATATTTCTTTATTGTGGATGGTCATTTCTCCTCGAAATTATTCGGTGCTAATGCCTTTGTTCTTTCTTCAAATTTTGGTTCCTCACTCTAAATGAAGTTTCTGCATCCTCCCTTTTCTGTAGATGTTCATATATTAACAAATGTAATGTTCTCTGTCCTTACTTTTCTGGAATCTCACATTTGAACTTAATGGTTGTTTGAAGATATTTATTATCTATCTTGCCAGTGAAATATATTGGTCCTTCATTTTTCTATAATGGATTTTATAGTTAGAAGGTTTCTATGTGGAATATGTTTGCATGTAGCTATTGTTTTTTCTGGCTTTCCTCTTCACATTATTTTTCTAGTGTTTATTACATGTTCCAGTAACCCAGAGCCAATTATTCCATTATTTCTGGACATACATTGGAACACTCTTTTATTTTTCTTTTTAGTTCCAGTTTTCAGTTTAAAATATAGATGTCTAGACCATCTGAGTGCTAGGTTGTTTACCTACAACTTCATTGTCCATGTATATCCTAGATTACAGGTTAACGACCTGTTCGAGGGTCTTGGTTTCGACCATGGACCCTGAACTAACAGTTTCCCTAGCTCATTAAACAAGTAGTTATTTCTGTATTGTTTTTAACCTGATAAAATAGTTATTGTTCACAATATTTTCTTTCTTGGAAATAGATAATATCTTCCATATACACATTTATTACACAGGTTCACACATATATAAAAATTCTATTGTAATGTCCTGAATATTTTACAGAATTGCAGATATTATTTATCTACAACATTTATTGTGTAAGAAAGATCTACGTTCCATAAATTTCAAGAAATCATTTTCTATATTGAAGAAATTATGTCAGAATAGCGAATTCCAGTTCTTACTATTTTTGCAGTCTGCATACTAATCTCACTCCAGAATTTGTTGGTGATGTCCTCCCTACCATGAGAGAGGTGATTACGTCCTCATCTCCCACTGTGCTCCACACCTGAGATGAGTAGGTTGACAGATAACCCAGAAGATACCCCAGGACCCCTAGTCTAGTACTCTTCCTTTCTAGGGTTTAGGAACATTGAGCTTTTTCCATTGGTCACCACCAACTCAGTAATTTCCACACTCTTCCTCTTATCTTTTGTCATAGAACAGAACCCCTTTTCCTCACTGGGATGTACGTTTATCCCCAGAGGAAAGGTAACTGTCTTAAACTGGTTTTCTGTTCAACCACTATCTGTTCTTGGAATAATTTTATCATCAGTATTTTTCTTTAAATTTTTATGGAACCATTATTCCACAGTTAAATTGTATTTGAAAAAAAGAAACATAATTAATTTATGTTCATCATTCATAACCTCTTCTCAACAAAATGAATACTTTAGTCACTTTTAAAATAAAATAACATAATAATCAGTTTTCACTTAAGCCAATTGTCAAACCTTCCCCTTGGAAGTAAACACCGTCCTCGGTGTTTCATTCCATCTCGGAAAACAATTCTTGGTAAGCCCCACGCACAAATCCTTCATCTTTCGAGGTAGCCTCATCCGAGCTGAAGTGATTCCACTACACTTTAACCTGGGCGATGGCTCGCCTCTGAAGCATGATTTCTCTCCAATCGATTATAAATTGAGGTTCGACCAGAAATTTGTCATCTGGTTCGACCTACATATAGCAAATATTGAATTAAAATTTCATAAAACTTGACTTTTAAGATAGGATTCTTTAAAATTACCCTACCTAAATGTTTTTCCAATGGATTACGTGTTTTGGGTCAGGAACGTATCGTTTTAGTAAGGCCACATGAAACACATTGTGCACTCGAATATGGCTGGGTAAAGCCAACTGATAAGCCACAGGTCTCACTCTTTCCAATATCTAGAAAGGTCCACAGAAACTGGGTGCCAACTTGGGACAGGAGGTCCACCTTAGTGTGCTCTTCTTCGTTTTAATGCTTACATACACATGATCCCCCACTTCAAATTCTCGATAAGTTCTCTTCTTATCTGCATATACCTTCTACCAATATTGAGCTGCTTTCAGATTTTGTCTGATATTTCTTACTTCTGATTCCATCTCAGCCAACATCTCCGGTCCAAGCATCAACTTGGTTTTGAGGCTGCTCCAATTGATGGGAGTAAGAAATTGTCACGCATACAGAGCTTAAAAGGGGCTCATATTAAGAGACTCCTGGTAATCATTATTGTAGGAAAATTCTACAAGTGTAGATATTCTTCCCATTTTGTTGGTTGTTGCATCACATACATGCGCAGCATACCTTCCAAGATTTGGTTCACCCACTCCATTTGTCCATTCGTCGGGGGATGATAAGCGGTGTTGAAGTTTATTTGGGTTCCCAAACTTGTAAATAGGGTCTTCCAGAATGCTGAAATAAACTTCACATCTCTATCTAATATTACAGTCTTTGGAATGCCATGCAATCTAAAATTCTCTCTCATGAAGATATCTCCTATCTGCACAGTTTTATAAGTAGAATATATGAGTAGGAAATGTGTTGCCTTACTCAATCTATCAACCACCACCATAATGGAATCACTCTGTCTTTTTGACCTTGGTAAATCAATAATAAAATCTAGTGATATAACTTCCCATTTCCATTCAGGCACTGGTATAGGTTGCAACAATCATGTCGGGTGTTGATGTTCCACCTTCACTTGTTGGCACTCTAGACATTTGTTTAAGTATTCTGCAATATTTCTTCGCATACCATGCCAGAAACATACTTTTCTAATTTATGTCAGCATTTTCTGGTATCCTGGGTGTCCTGAGTAGTTACTGCGGTGATACTCTTCCATAATCAGATCTTTTAAACTCATTTGGTTTGGGATATATAACTTTCCTTTGAAGGTTAACCATTTATCCTTGTTAATTCCATATTCAAATGGTTTTCCTGTCTTCCAACTTACTCCACTTGCTGCAATAAAAATCTGTATTCAGGATCCTTCTTAGCTTCCTCTTTTATATGATCTAAAAATTTACATTTGATTTGATTATAGAAAATGTCATAAACACAATGCAGTTTTCTTCATAAGACATCCGCCATGCGATTTTATTTTCCTTTTACATGTTGTATATCAAAATTGAATTCGCTTAGGAAGGAATTCCACCTTGCCTGTTAAGTGTTTAAATATGTTTATTTAAAGTAGCTAGTTAGGCTGTTGTGATCGGTTTTTAACACAAATCTTTTCCCTTGCAAGTAATGCCTCCATACCCGGAGTGCATGCACTACTTCTGTCAGCTCTCAATCATAAGTTGAATATTGTTGTTCATGCTCCTTTAATTTTCTCGACTCATAGGCAACCACTCTTCCTTATTGTGATAAAATTTCCCTAGCACCTTCCTTACATGCATTGGTACAAACCTCAAATTCTTTATTACGGTCAGCTACCCTCGACACTGGGGCAGTGGTCAACAAATGTTTCAGCTTCTCGAAACTATTCTGACACTCATTGGTCCATTTAAATATTTTTCCTTTTCTCTGTAAAGATGTGATGGGGAAGAAAATCTTTGATAATCCTTCAATGAACCGTTGATAATATCCAGCCAACCCCATAAAGGATCAGATATCCCCCATGTTTTGTGGTACTCGCCATTGCATAATAGTTTTAATTTTCTCTGCATCAACCACTATTCCCTCAGCGGAAATGACATGGCCTAGATACTGAATCTGCTCTTTGAAAAAAATCACATTTGCTGAATTTGGCATAAAATTGATGTCTTTGTAACGTCTCCAACACTATCCTTAAGTGCTCCTTATGATCTTCCATGATTTTTGAATAAATTAAAATATCATCAATGAATATCAGAAGAAATATGTCCAAAAAGGGGTGAAATATGCCATGCATCAGCCTCATAAATGTTGCTAGTGCATTAGTTAAACCAAATGGTAATACCACAAACTTGTAATTCCCATATTGGGTACGAAAATCAGTCTTGTATATATGCTCATCTTTGATTCAGATCTAGTGATACCCATATCTTAAGTCTATCTTTGAGAATACAGTTTCCCCCTTCACCTGATTGAACAGGTCATCAATTTGTGGCAATGGATACTTGTTCTTGACTATAAATTTATTGAGCTATCTCTAATCCATGCACATTCACATGGTTCCATCCTTTGTCTTTACAAACAACACAGGTGAGCCTCCCCAAGGGGACACACTAATTCTATTATACCCCTTATCAAACAACTCTTGCAGCTGCATTTTCAGTTCAGTTAGCTCCAGTACACTCATTCGATATGGTGCCCTTGAAATTGGTGATGCTCCTGGCATCAAGTCAATAGTGAAATCGATGTCCCTTCTTGGAGGTAAATACGTCTTCTAGAAACACTTCCATGAAATATTTCACTACAAGTATGCTTTCCATCATAGGGGTCTTCTCTTTAGAATTAGAAAATCCCACCTGAATGGCATATATCTGACATCCTTTTCTTATACAGTTAATCATTTGGGAAGCCGTGATAGGACACAACTGTAAGGGTTTATTTATTCCTTGTATTTCTCTAAGAGTTCCATATTTCATTTTGTAATATATAATATTTTCTTTACAATGTACTAGTTTCCAGTGCTTCTCCAACCAATCCATGCCCAATAGTAGCTCGTAGGAGCCCAAAGTCAGTATATTCAGATCCATATTTAACTATTAGTCTCCAATTTCCAATGTACAGTTTGGAATTTTGGCACAAACGTTTCTTTTTTCCCCAGTGGCTAGCTATACCAGCCAAGGATTTTTTGAATTTATGACTTTGTAATTTACAGATTTCTACTATTCTAGGGTTTACATAACTCAAACTGGCACCGGGATCAACCAAAATAGAAACAGGTTGCGAAAGTAGCTTACCTTCCAGTTCTATCATCGTTGGTTAATAATCCGCCTGCTGATCCTCCAAAGCTGCGTTAATTCTGGGTATGTTTCGTGATACATCTCCCACTATAGAGGATTCTTGTAGATTAGCTATTGTATCATTCCCATTGTGGGAAATTCTTATAATAGTGAGCCTCGCCACACCCCCATCACTGTAGAGGTGGTTTCTGGCTCAATCCAAGTTCTGGCTTACTCGAAGCCTCCGCAGGCTTCTCTTCCATAGGCCACTGGGTTCTTTGATCATTCCTTCCAAATTGTTTGCTCACTGAATTATTTGCATAATTCTTAAAGTTATTGGTCCTAGCATTTTTGTAATTTGAACTGCTTTTCTGACCTTTTCTTAGCTGCCAAATTTTGCATGTTTCTCCTTTAGCCTTGGACTGCTGGTAACACATTCTCTATTTTCGAATTGCTTCATCCATGGTCCTTGGATTCACAAACTCAATTCGTTATTTCATGTGGTTTGGCAAACTACTCAAGAATCGTTGAACCTTAGCCTTTTCATCCCTTAAATAAGCAATGTATCTTAATAATGAAGTGAACTTGGTTATGGACTCATCCATTGTCGTTTGACCTAATCTCAAATCATGGAATTCCCTAGAATTTTCATCATAGAAACATTACGTTATATATTTTTCTTTAAAGTATTGCTGGAACTCATCCCATGTCACATCCTGGTCTTCAATGCTGCGGACATTCTTGACTTCCTCCCACCACAGGGTGGCATTTTCTCTCAACTAATAGATGGCCATTATGGCTTTAAAATTGATGTTGTACTCATAAAATTGAAAGTAATTGTTCATATTAATAAACAATGTTTCAGCCACCCCTTCCGCTTCTCCATCGAATGTAGGTGGTTTAATCTTTCAGAACTCACCTTATAACTCCACTCTTTGTTTCTTAATTTCTTATTGTTCTGACACATTACTAGACTCAGCCTCATTATAGTTTCTATTCTTGTTACTTCGTTGTGAATGGCTTCTTTCCACTCTGTCATTGATTTGGTCTTTAGCTTGTCATTCATTTTCTTCCTATGTTTCTCTATCAGGACAGGGTTGAAGCACTCCTTGATTTTTTTTATCAGAAAGGCTCTTGAGTATCCTTTCATGTTGTTGCATCAGGTGCTCATTGTCTCTCCTAACCCAGACCATTTCTTCCTGTAAATTTTTCAAAATGCTTAGCAGTATCTTGGTTTGATGTTTCTATTCCTCCAGCAATCTACTAGTCTGTTGGTGTTGATCTAGACTCAGTTGAATCCACATTTCAGGATTCATTTCCGGTTGAGGTTGGGGTGTAGGTTAACCTGCATTCTGAGGTGTTTATTGTGTCAACCCCCTCCTCATTTGTCTTCTAAGATGTTATTTCTTTTTCTGTGCACCATTTACACACAACAGTTTATCATGTTAGGTGACCCATAGGGTCCTAGCATATGAACATTGCTCTGATACCACTCGCAATGTTCAGCATAACTCAACCATAATTTTTTTTTACTTTTGAATTGTTTATACATAGTTATAAACACACCTATATTTACCAACCTTAACAGTTTGGTTCACCATGGGGTTATACATATTATTTCTTTTAAACATGGCTATATATATATATATATATATCACACGGAACTTCATTCCTTAAATATTTAAACATGCTTATAATCCTTATCACATATCTATAATCCTAATTTCTACTTACAATTCACACTTGTAAACGCAATGTTATAAAGGTTTACCTTTGAATATAATTTATATATATTACAATGGGAACTTATCATAATGGAAATCATTCCGTGAATAATTAACCCTGAAGGGACAAGCAAATATTGCAGAATCAAAATATTTTGATGATTTCATTGTTCGTATTTATTCGTCGTATTTTTTCATTTAAGTTATGATAGGGTTGTTGTACCCTTTGCATGGAAAATCAAGTTATCGATTGACACCTGCTCTACCGGCCACCATTGGATCTCAGGGATAGAGATGCGTGGTCATGATCTTCCGATACTTGTTTATGGTAATGAACCGGCCCAACCCTAACTAATTTTCTTCATTCGCTCGGATCTCGCAGCGCTCCTCCTCTGAACCCTGTCACCTTCGTCCCCGTTCGACCAATGTCGTTCACCGCTTATCTTGGCCATCATGGAACCTCGATAGGTATGTGGGTCCACTAATACAGTCTTGCAATCTTTGTATGTTATGGCATCATCATTCTCAGTTATAATTTTATGACATCCCAAGTTTAACATTCTGCATGTATTTGCTGGTCACAGGAACTCGGTTCCATGACTGAGTAATAGACCTTGGTTTATGGCTGTGTCTCGGGCTACTTCCACCTTTTTTCAACAACATATGTTCATATTTCTCTGGATGGTAAGCCCTACAACAACCAATCTATAAGTTTGCTACTACCTAATATATATTTCTTGTCGAAAGCCCTGCTTCTAAGTCTAATATCTACTATATCTCTGTGCAGTGATTCGGATTATGACCCGCGGAAACATTCCTATTCAGGCATCTTACTCTTGTTTTTCTAATGCACTTGCCTATGTCATCCTTTCAATGGATATGAGGGTGTAGTTTTTTTTATTCTCGTATTCTTATTTTTGGCAGGTAATTACATAAACTAATGGAAAGGGTTTCATATCACTCTATATTTTCAAGAATGCACTTCATTTTTCAATAGCATTGCCACCATCCCTTAATAGGTACCAGCTTCTCCATTTTTTCTTAGGCTTATGGCATAAGTCCTCCAGACTCGGCACTATGGTGCCACACAATGTTATAAGTTTACGGTTTAGTTTTTTAATTCGATGAATTTGTTGCTCTATTGATTTCCTCTAGTATTCGAGGGCTTAGCCCTACACTGAGTTAACTGTATGCATTATTATGGGTTCTCATTATAATTTTAATGGCCCTTTTGGACTGACAGTCGAGCACACAGCTCGGCCTACAAGGTTTTTCCTCCATGCAACAATTTTTGATTAATTGTTATATATATATATATATATATATATATATATATATATATCTTTATTGTGGATGGACATTTTCCCCCGAAATTCTTCAGTGCTAATGCCTTTGTTCTTTCTTCAAAATTTGGTTCCTCACTCTAAATGAAGTTGTTGCATCCTCTCTTTTCTTTAGATGTTCATATATTAATGAATGTAATTTTCTATGTCCTTATTTTTTTGGACTCTCACATTTGAACTTAATGGTTGTTCAAAGAGCTTTATTATCTATCTTGCCAGTGACAGATATTAGTCCTTTATTTTTCTGCAATGGATTTTATGGTTAGAAGGTTTCTATGTGGAACATGTTTGCATGTAGCTACTGTTTTTTATGGGTTTCCTCTTCACATGCTTTTTCTAGTGTTTATTACATGTTCCAGTAACACAGAGCCATTTATTCCATCCTTTCTGGATATACAATGGAATACACTTTTATTTTTCTTTTCTTTTCCACTTTTCAGTTTAAAATATAGATGTCTAGACCATCTGAGTGCTGGGTTGTTTACCTACAACTTCACTGTCTATTTATATCATAGATTATAGGTTAACGACCCGTTCGGGGGTCCTGGTTTCTACCATGGACCCTGAACTAACAGTTTCCCTCGCTCATTAAACTAGTAGTTATTTCTGTATTGTTTTTAACCTGATAAAATAGTTGTTGTTCACAATATTTTCTTTCTTGGAAATAGATAATATCTTCCATATACACATTTATTACACAGGTTCACACACATATAACAATTCTACTGTAATGTCCTGAATATTTTACAGAATTACAGATATTATTTATCTACAACATTTATTGTGTAAGAAAGGTCTGTGTTCCATAAATGTCAAGAAAACATTTTCTGTATGAAGGAAATTCTGTCAAAATAGAAAATTTCAGTTCTTACTATTTATGCAGTCTGTGTATTTATCTCACTCTAGAATCTTCTGATGATGTCCTCCCTGCCATGAGAGAGGCGATTACGTCCTCATATCCCCCTGTGCTTCACACCTGAGATGAGTAGGTTGACAGATAACCCAGAAGAGACCTCAGGACCCCGAGTCCAGTACTCTTTTTTACGAGGGTTTAGGAATGCTGAGTGTTTTCCACTGGTCACCACCAGCTCAGGAATTTCCATACTCTTCCTCTTATCTTTGTCATAGAACAGAACCCCTTTTCCTCACTGAGATGTACTTTTATCCCCAAAAGAAAGGTAATTGTCTTTAACTGTTTTTCTATTCAACCACTCTCAGTTCTTGAAATACTTTTATCATCAGTCTTTTTTTTTAACTTTTTATAGCACCATTATTCTATAGTTAAATTTTATTTCAAAAAAAAAACATAATTAATTTATATTCATCATTCATAACTTGTTCTCAACAAAATGAATGTTTTAGCCTCTTTTAAAATAAAGTAACATAATAATTAGTTTGCACTCACTTAAGCTTATCATAGATAATTATATATAAATTTGATTTAAAAATAATAAATAATTTATTTAAAACATATAAAATATAATAAATTTTATTTAAAATTATCAAATAGTTTATTTTAAAAAATTAAATATAAATATACATACAATTTAATAAATTTTACTTCTTTAATAGATTTAATTAAAAAGATATTTCTAAATAAAATTTTAAATAAAAACAAATCAATATTTTAATAATAAAATTAGTTACGTTCAACTATTCATATGCCTAAAAGCTAAACCATACTTTTTTATAATATTAATATTAGATATAACTAATAATTTTATTAAATAAATAATAATAATTAAAATAATTATTTTATTTATTTCCTAACATTTTTTTTAAACATGTTTCTTAATAATCCCATTTTCCTTGTTCATGATATACACGCTGTAGATATCAAATAGCAACCGAAGGAAAGAGACGAACACTTTAATTTTAATAATTTTAATAATATTATATAATAGTAATATAATATTGTATAAAATTATATAATTGAGAGTTTTTTTAGATTGGTTAAGAAGTCAATTTTCCTTAAGGATGGTAAGGGTGTTTACTTGATTCTGTGCTCTTGTGGGACTCCTTACATCAATGAAACTGGTCGATCCATCAATCAAAGAATTCATGAACATGTCGAGACCTAAAACGTAATAGATCTCACTCCTCTGCCTTAGCAGCATGCTGAAAAGACAAAGCATCACATTTGCATTGAAGATGCTAAGGTGATTGCGAGAATTGACCATTTCCACCACTGAAAGTTGAGGGAGGATTTAGAAATTGAAAAGAGGTCGATTAACCTTAACAGGGATGATGGTTGGAGTACTAGCAGATGTTGGATCCCTGCCCTTCATTTTTAGTGTTAGTTTTCCTCTCCTCAGTTCTCCCTCTTGTCTTTTCCTCTCCTCTTATTCACGGTTTCTTTCTCTTTCTCCATTATTTACTAATTTCTTTATTTTTATTTATTTAGTCATTATTATTTTTAATTTAATTTAATTTTTATTTATTTATTTAATTATTATTTAGTCATTTTATTTTCATTAGTAGTATTATTATTATTATTTATAATTTTATTTTATTTTATTTTATATTATATTTATATTTTTAGTATTTATTTATTTTTATTAATTATTTTATTTATTTATTTATTTAATTTATTTGATTGTATTGTATTGTAGATAATTTTACCAAAATCATAAATCTTATAATTAAATTTTTATTCATTAATAATATAAAGTAGTATACTGAAATCTTTAATTATTAAACAAATAACAATTAAATAAAATAAAATATAAATAAATAAATAAACAAATATTAATAATATTAGTAACAATAATTCAACTGTTAATTTGTTTTATATTAAATTGTTTATTCCAGTCAAACTAGTTGTTATTCTACAATGGCTATTTGGAGCTCTCTTATTTATTTAAACCTGGTCTTAGATCAGATCTCTCATCTTGTCTTGATGATAAAGCACTGGCTAGTTCGAAACGCGCCGACAAATTCTTCTTGAATGTGAATTTCACCGAAAACTTTTATACATGATTTATGGATCACATAAGCCAAATTCCTAATAATATAATATTGTTTGAGTGGGCTTAATGGTTAAGAGTATTGGTTTCCTCTTAAGAGGTTATAGGTTCAAAACTAGAAAGAGGTAGAGTGTATGTATGCCTCATTAGATTTAACAGTCAAATCGTTGCACAAAAATGGGTCCCTTGTCCCACAAACAAGAGAGTCTAATTTGATGTTTGGCTTGACTGTAATCTTAAAATTGAATAACAATAATAATAATAATAATAATAAAGAAAGAAATTTATATACATTTATATATTTCATTATTCAATATTTATAACTGTAGATTTATGTTTAAAAAATAATAACAATAATAATAACATGTATAGTGTTTTTGAAAATATAAAGATAATTTTTCCATGAAAAAATATAATATGTATAATGATTTTGCAAATATAATAAAATATAAAGATAATTTTTAAATTCTCTTAAGGGAAAATTGGTTGTTGATTAATTTTCTTCTCTGCCACATATAAGGAACCTAAATTTTTTCTATTAAATTCTTTCTATATCATCTCAAACAAAAGAATGCAAATATCAAAATATCTTCAATATTAAAATACTCTATAATTAAAAAAATTTAATAATAATTAAAATGGTAACGATTATATTTACTTAATGTGTAACTTATAAATGAAATTTTTTTAGTAACCTTATAAAGGTAATTTCTTAAATATTAATATATCGTATAATTAAAAATTATAATAATAATTAAAATGGTAGTTTTTATATCTACTTAAAATTTAATGTGTAACTTATAAATTAAATTTTTTTGGTAATCTTATAAAGGTATTTAGCCTTACTTCTTTCTCAAAACATTTGTATTGGTATATTATGTAAATAAAATAAAATAAATTACACTAATATGCATATAAATAAATTATATATATATATATATATATATATATATATATATATATATATTTAAATTAATTTTTAAGTGTTTAACACAAAAGATGTGTGTTGGTGTATTATATAAATAAAATAAAATAAATTTCATGAATTATATTAATAAAATATATATATATATATATATATGAAGTTATACCCTATGGTATTTTGTGTTGAGCAAAAATGTGTTTATGTTGTTTTGTGTTGAGTGAAAATGTGTTTATGTTGTTTTCACACGATGCTTAGGATAAAATAATTGTAAAATTAAAATATTATTTATAACTTGAACCATTTCAATAAATGTCTAAGTTAAGTTTTATGTATATATGTGTGTGTGTGTAAGACAACATATGGCCTTTTGTGTTTAGTATAAAACAGATGTAAAATTAAAATATTATTTAAGAATTGAAAATTTTTAATAAGTGTCTAAGTCAAAGTTTGTATAATTTTGAAGATAGGATGTTATTAGTGAGTAGATGATGCATTGAATGTACCACGGGCTCACTACTGTGTACCCTTTCCCTGACGTTCCTTCTCATTCATTATTATACCTTAGCCACAGGTATATTGCATTAGCTTTACTATTGATTTGACATTAATTTTACTTTGATTTAATTTTTTATGTTTTTCTATAGTTTAAATTTAGTCATTTTTATTATTTATTTATTTTTATTATATAAATCTATTTTTCTTATTTTTAATTGGTTACTATTTTTGACTTCTTATTGCCCAATGCATTGTTATTCGTGTCTTTCTTATTTCCTCATGATAACTTTTGCTAGTGCATGTCGTGGATGGTACTGTCATTATTTATTACACATGCTTTATCTTATCAGGGAAATCTTACATTGAGATATTGTCTAAGTCACACTTTCCCACTCATTTATGGTAATAGAATTCATGATAATAGTTTGAAAAACCGTTTTGATGTCAAAGTTCTTTTACTTAAGTCCTCACTAAGAACTAAATTTATTTCATTGAATGCCAAAGTTTTATTCTTCGTTGTAAATCAATTGTAGTTCCTCTATTCTTAATGAATTTATTTGAAGTTCAA
The DNA here is from genome assembly GCA_034641835.2 of Pinus albicaulis. Lineage (NCBI taxonomy): Eukaryota > Viridiplantae > Streptophyta > Pinopsida > Pinales > Pinaceae > Pinus > Pinus albicaulis. The sequence goes on along the minus strand of JAXQQM020077199.1, from coordinate 110,932 downwards.
GACTCTCCAATTCCGATGCAGATATTGCAACCTTCCCTTCCATGATATTGATCGGTTTCAGTTCAATTCAGTTGGAAAGTATTATTCATACATTTGGTGACGCAATACTTTGTTTGGCACACTTTGAAAACTGTGTCTCTCTCTATAACAATACATTAATCTAGGAAGTAAATGCCAATAGGGTATATCTATCACCAGGGCTGGAATCTCAAATCCCCACTGCTTGTCAAATGAAAATTTGATGATGTTTTTAAATTTTTCTTGCCTTTTATTTTATGTTCTACTCAAATTTGTGAGTGTTCTAGAAACTTTCTTTCAACTATTTTTCATCAAGACTTTCATTAATCTCCTTATGAGAATTCTTTGATTTTTTCTTAAATTAGCATGTGTTTAGAAATATTATTCATCACCTTAATATTGGAAAGAAAAGGAATAAAGGATATATTATTCATCACCTTAATATTGGATCTATATTTTACTCAAAGAGAAAATATTATAATTTCATTGATCCTTAATAATTCAATTAAGGACCACAAGGTAATCCCTATCCACCATGTAGATCTTGGTGCACTTTCTTAATCTCTTTGGAAAAATAAACTGTTAGAATCCATCTTAAATTTCCATCTAAACAAAGACACATGAAGCCTCCCAACTTAATAAGGGCCTTGCCAAATTGTACATCCTAGATAGCAATTCCATATGAACAAAGACAGGGTAAAACTCTCATTTTAACAAAGGCCTCACAAAATTATACAAGCTAGATAGCAATTACATTTTGAAAGTTTGAAAAAAAAAAGGGTACAATATCTAAAGAAAATAATTATGGGATGGGTGCAAAATTTAAAGTGGCAAAATGAATTAAAGTTGAATAAACACCACTCCATAAAACTAAGATAGTGAGAATATAGAGTAGTTTTACCAACTCCTCTTTTACAAAAATAAATATAACTTTAGGAATAAAACACTTATCGATATCATACTAGATGAGAACTTTCAGACCTAATGAAGATGATAACTTACCTCTTTATAATATTGTTATGTAAACTTTCTCACAGCACAACCAAATTCTACTAGCACAATTTTTTGTGGTATCCCAAAAGGCAAGATTTCTATCCACTACTACAATTAAGCCTACTCCCGTCTTAATAAAACATTGCATTTTTATTGAAAGTTATATTATTTCTTAAAAAAATAAAATCCATCTCAATAAGATAATTGAAACAAAATAAATATAATTTTTTATAAAATATATGATTGATAATTTTAAAATAAATTGACTTTTTATTTATTTATTTCCTAATTTGTGATTAAGTAATATCCATTTTTTTATTTTTCCATTGAAATATATGATTATAACTACAATCTTATATTTAAACTAGGATTATATAATATTCATAAACACTTATTTCAATGTATTCATTTCAAAGTTTTCCCATATTTAAGGATTTAATTAAACCTAATATTTCAGAATAAGACAATCATCCATTATGTTAGAGAGTTTGGTATTAAAAAAATCATCCATTATGTTAGAGATTTTGTATTGGAATCTTTAGTTTTTTTGAGATTCTAACAAAGTAACTATGGTCAATCCAAAATGTCTCCAAAGAAGTGCCTATCAAGATATTTTCATTGAAATCCATTCCATTCCTTTTCGTTATATATTTAATGGAGTATAATAATTGCAACGTCCTATTGGCCACACTTTACATTTAACATTTACGAGGTTTTTTATTTTAAATAAAATATGTAATTGAATGGAAAAGTAAAATTGGTTTGTCGGAATCCCGTGGATGTGAGTTCCATGAAACTTTGTAAATTCATTGTTGTTTTGTGAGAAAAGCTACAACAGTATCAAGAAAACCAATTATAATCCCCTTCTATGAAAAGGTTACCGGTTTTCTTAGTTTGGATAGGTGATGATAAATTCCTTCCTAATTATTTATATTGAAAGATTTCACATATCATTTTTCCATTTTTGAAGTAAGTAGATTAAAAAAAATAATTGGTTTAGTGAAACTCTTAATTGGTCAACTAGCAAAGTCGAATAGTAAATGCAATCACTATTATGAACATAGAAATCGCCCAAAAAGTTCACCATGTACGTTATTCTTAGGCTTAAGATACACTCTTAGAAAAGCTACAAAAAATTCCAAAAATAAACACAAACTATTATTCATTTTACCTCCTATACAATATCGAAAAAACCAAGTAGAATCCACTTATGAGATTGTAATAAAATAAGGCTACTAATTTACACTGTATACATTAATTTTCAAGACAAATATCTCTAATTGTTGTATTTATTTCATGCTCGCACCATTACATTACATTCAAAAGATAAAATCATGATTTCATGCTCGAACGTTACATTATATTCAAAGATAAACCAGCAAAACACAACGCAACTTTAAGAAGTTGTGGATTACTTTGTGGCATGCAACTATATTGTAGAGATCCTTTCTATGGAGGAACAACAAAGTAATAAACAAGATGGACCTTTCTAACGAACTCCAGACCTTAAAAATTCACCCATGGTTTTATAGATTAGGTCTCGAGATGCATTGGATGAGAGGAACCTATTCTGTAAAAACATAAAAAAAGTTTTAGTTATGTGCCTGCACATCCTCGCTATTCATAGAAAACGCGTGTGATTTCGTCGAAGATTTAGCTAAGGTTAAGGACCTAGGCAAAAATATTTCACTCGCACTATCTCAAAGTATTACATTGTTTACATTCTAAGGTTCTAAAGTTGTTGTAGAGGTATATGCATTTCTATGTTATATATTAGGCTAAGATTCTGGTGAGTTGATAAAATTTATACATCATTATAAAGTTGCTTCATTATAAAGTTGCATGATATAAAGTTGCTTCATGGAGGCAAACACTCAAATTAAATTTTACTGGAAAAATAATTTAATGTTATGATCTAATCTGACCTGAGAAACTTATCAAATTTTCCTTAATAAAGCCAGCTGATATAGTTGAGTTGGGCATCCAAGCATGATCACAAATTCCAATCTGATACTTTCAATCAACTAGGGAAAGCACCCAAGCCGCATGTGCAAAAAGAAACATCGAATGAGAAGACAAGGATTTCGATTATCTGAGCTTATGGAAAAAAATTGCAGGAATAAGCCTTGAGGTAATGGTCACGGCCAGGAAAAAATTGTTTTACCTCACTGATGAAATAAGAACTTGCCCATTGCCAATTGCTTCCTTTCCTGTATTAGTACTTTCTCCATTCTAATGGATGGATAATGTAACAAAGCTTTCCATTTTCTTGGGCAATCACGAAGATAGCCTTGAATTCGAATTCATCCAGATTATCCATAGCTGACTGCCACTAATCTAGCTGTCAATGGCATGGACAGTGAAAATCTTCATTAAAATGATTATGAAATTGCTGGAAGGTATTCCTTGGCACCTAGGTCACGAGTGCTTAATATTGAAATTTGAACATCTCATTAGATGAGGTTTAATATGGCGCAAAAGTAAAATTTAAAACAGAAGTTGTCTCCCACTTTCCCCTGAGGTAATGGTGATATTCACTCTGCATTAAATAGCTCCGGATTAAATTTTCACAACATCATTCATATGGGAAAATCCGCGGATGGTAGGTGAGAGTTACTCCTATTAGGAAAGCCGCAGATGGTAGGTGCGAGTTAATCCTATTAAGTACTATGCTACTACACAGTCAGAAGCTGGAGCATTTATAAATGGTCCCAACTCTCTATTCCATGAGATAAAGGTATAATAGTCTTTGACGGTTTAGCTCTGAAATTAGCCGTCAAAACGACAGGTTGCAGATGTATAGGACACGTCAATTTTGACGTGGAAAAAATTTCACCCACCGTCATATACGTAACGCAAAATACATCCTAGAACGTCAAATTCCAGGCCTGTCTATCACAAAAGTAGCAACTGCAAAATAGTTTAACTTTGATTGTATTTATTTATTATTTATTTTTATTGTTTAAATCAATTTTTTTTTAAATTTTATTGGTTGATATTAATCACTTCTTTTTGCCACTGTGCCATCATTTCTACATCAATAGCATACGAAGTTCTTAAATTGAGTGCAGTTGATAGTCCTGCAAAAGGTCATTTCTACAATGCTTATATCAAAAAAGCAGCTGATAGTCCTACAACACGTCATTTCTATAAAGCTTACCCAAAAAAAGCGTACGAAGTTCTTAAATGGGGCATGTGGAATTAGTGGTGTGTATAATTAAATTAATATTTAGCTTTTCCAACTGTTAGTCAAACATTCCTCTCTTAAATTTTCATAAAAATTTTGGGCAGAAACGTGACGCTGGGTTACACTTTTGTGAGAATTGGGGGCAGAAATTTTTTTTCGGCAATAGTTCAGCCGAACATTTTATAAAATTCGGCGGAACTATATAATAGTTTGGCCGAACTTCATTAGAAAGATTGGCCGAACTCTTGATTCCGTTTAGACTGACGGCACACTGACGGCGCAACCAAACAGAATTTGTGCCGGGGATTGGAAAACCCGCAACAAAAGTTTGGCCGATCTATATTCTATAAATAAATCTCCCACGAATTTTTGTGTTTTACCGAGTTCATTGTTGGCGCGTTTACTGTCCTTGTTGCTGCTGCTGTGTTCGCGCTGGTGTTCATCCTGTCCGTCCCGTCCGCGCTCTTCCCGCCGCACTAGTGTTCGTCCTGTCCGTCCGGAACACGCTCTTTGACTCGTTGTGTTCGGGTATGCTCTTCGACGCGCTCTTGAGAATAACTTGATTTTTTAGTAGCACTATATCTGAAACAAAAATAGGTTTTAACGGTTGAACTATTCTGTCAGAGTTGGACGTTGGAACTTTGATAAAACCTTAGCAAGAGAGGCATTTATTTTGGGCATAAATTGGATACTCATTAGCAACTAGTTATACAAATAATTGATCTGGTTGTTATGCTTCATAAGATGCTATCCAATGACAGTGATTTAAAAAAAAAAAAAATCCTTGAAACACTTGAGGAAGCCCCCTCTAGTTAGAGGGCCATCTTGAACCTAAATTTTGGTCTAGTTGGTTTCTCGGCACAATTTCGCAGCCAAGAACTGCTTTCAAGAAATAGATACAACACCTTCCTTTTTTTCAGAACTCTTCTCTTTCACTTTGGATCTAGTTTTTGTGCTCTTCCATTGAGTTATATGTGGTTGTATGGATTCATTTGGATCTCCAATAGTTTTATTTTCTTTATATCTGAGCCAATATTGGATTTGAATTTTTTTTTTTTTGATATGAGATAATAATATAACTTCAAATTAAAACCAAATTATGGACTTTTATATTATGAATTTTATTAAATTAACATCATATCTGGATTCCTCTTGAAAATCCCCCCCCCAAAAAAAGAAAATCACTAAAAACACACTACGTATCATGAATTTATAGCCAATTGAAGTTAACTAGTCAAATTCCTTCCTCTGTCGCACCCACAGGTTGTCTTATAATGTGGATGGAACTTTTTGGCAGCACACTTACCCTCTGCTCCATGTGGCTACAACTACTAAGATATGCCACTCATCCATGTGGTTGGGACTGTAAGTCCAAAGAGCCTAAGAGATCATACAAGATCCGTTATTTGAGATCTCATCTGTTTTAATATCTATCTATTGTCCATAGTTGTTACAGATCTGATCCCTTTTGGTCTGATGGATTGTATTTGTGTATTATTATTTTGAAAAGGGTTTCTCATTTTATCAATTGGATTTTAATTCTTCCTCTCCTCTCTATTTTTATTTTGGTTTCGTGGATTTGTTGTCACTATTATTATCAGTTATTGAACATTTTTTATCTAAATCCACCTTCCCTGGCTTTTTTTGGTTCTTCCTTTGCTCATATCCTTGAATTGTTTCTTGAGGGTTTTGAGTGGTATGGTTGAGGTTATTGACCTCATCCCTAGATCTCATTTACAGCTTTGTGTGGTTGATTAGGCGATATATTATATCATCTTTTGATTTAATTTCTATAACCATCTTTGGATTTTTTTGGCTTTTTCACTTTTTCTTCAGTGATTTCATTCTTCAGTGCTTGCTTTGATTGGAAGAGGTGGTGTTTTGTTTTTTTTGTGCAATTTTTCACCTAAAAAGTTTACTTGGGTGTGTTTGATCTATTTTTTATTTCATATTATTGGTATCACTCTTACTTAATATTTTCTAGGCCTTCCTCTCTCTATGGTTTGGCTTTGACCATTGTAGAACATTGACCCTAGCTTGTTGAAATTTCCTTCCTATTTTCCACTTTTTGACTTATTTGTTGATTTCTTGAAAGTGTTTATTTGGCTTTGGATTCTTACATTCTATGGTTTTCAGGTAATCTTCCTTCTAGTTTTGGGATTTTCTTTGGCCTATTTTCGATTTCCTGTATTTTTTAGATTGTTTTGTGGGTCTAATTTTTTGTAAATTTGGGGATTGAATTTAGTGACTAATGAGAGGTTCATTTGGTAGGCATTTGTGTGTTGATGAAAAACTTACCCTCTTGTAGTTACTGTTTTGAATTGAGAGATAATTTTTCATATAGTTGTAGTAGGGTGTTACTAACAAAGATTCTATCACACCATCTAAATTTCACATTGCTAGCCAATTGAGTAAATAACAAATAATAAAATTAATGCATTAATAAAATAAACTAGACTCATATTTTTTCTCTTAATGCACCAAGATTATCTTAGGCTAGGGTTTTGGAGATAGGTGTGTGTGTAAAATGCTCCAAGACCATAAAAAAAACTTATCAAAATGAGCTAAGGAGTGAAAAATCCTTCATCATCCCACCATCAAAACTGGTGTGCTCCAGACACCCGTGTAAGTGAGGGTTAGGCTTAGTTCAAAGTATGATCAATTCTTCTCAAGGCTACCATACTCATGTCAGGGAATATCATGTTTTTGGATGACTACTCAAAAGACGAAGACTCAACGTCCCCTGTGGGACGAAGGTAACCTTAGTGGCCATTCTTAGGAAAACACCCTATAGGTGGTGGACGGGGCAATAACCATCCCTCTACCTTACCTCACCCTAGACAACTCTGTTTGCGGAGTTGAGATCCTATAAGTAAGAAGTCTTTTGGAAGGCCATCTAAGACATAATACTAGGATTTTTTTCCATGTGTGACTACCTTCTAAGACTTTTCTAGTGCATGTTGTTTGGTTTGAGTAAGTGGTTTGGCCTTATGGGTGTTTGTACTAACCTGTTTTGGTTTATATACATTTATTCACCCTAGCTGAACCCAGCAACTGTCAGTCATGTCGAATTTATAGTTTTCCTCTTGAACAAGGTGGAATTTTATCTCTTTCTCGGATAGATCCTGTCACTACCCAAGACTTAGACAAAAATATAATTATGGATTCTATACCTAGTCCTCCTTGTAGTGATTTGGTTTCCATCGAAACATTGGTGAACAATTATGGCTCTCTTGTAAATCCACCTTTGAATGATCCATTAGAACTATAGTTACTGTGGCTAAACCCAGACAATACTACACCTACTTACACTTACATTCCTATTTTACCAATGAAGGATGTTAGTTCCTCTTTTCCCTCTGCATCTGAAGTTTCTGTTGATATGTCATCATTTCCACCATTAAACGTGGTAGGAGCTACACCTCAATTGACACCTCTCACATATTCTTGGGACATTTGATTGATATCTTATATGGATATTACAAATTTTCCTAGTGTTCCTATGCCTACTTCTTTATCTTCACCATCTATGGTAGTTAACTCTAGTTATCCTATAGGATCAATTATTTTTACTCCAAGTTTTCCTAACCTACTATTCCTATTCCTTAGAATTAGTATATGGGGGGACCTCACTGTTGTTCAACGTGATCATCCTCCTATATCATATTTAGTCAAATTCATAATCCTTTCTTATCCTCCATTTTTCTTTCAAATTTGGAGAAGTTAACTAATGACCCCATTCATCATGATCCTTGGTGGCCACCCATACCTTCCAAGTTGCCTTCCAATATCCCCAAATTTGAAGGGAATTCTAGAGAAAATCCATTAATGTGCATTAACACCTATCATCTGTGGTGGTCATAAAATTATTTCGTGGATGATTCCATTAAACTACGTCTGTTCTAATGCACCTTAACTGGAGATGATGCTAAATGTATATTGAATTAGACAAAAAATATTACATTAATTTTTCGTCGTTAGCTCAAACTCCTTTAACTCATTTTTAGTTACTGATGAGGTATGGCATCGATTTTGATCTCTTTTCTAATTTAAAACAAGATGATGCCATACTGATTTCTAATCACATCCATGACTGGTGATGTCGCAAGGGGTTAATACAAACCAAACTCCCTGATGATATCTATGTAAATGGTTCATTCGATCATTATTTCCTTAGATAGTCAAGGATGTGTCCATGTTCAGGGATGTTGTTGAGGAACAAGCCATATTTGCTTCTCAAAAACTTTATTTGATATATTCTTAAAAAACCAAGTACAAATTGTAGTAATCCTATAATCATGCTTTACATAAGGTAAAATTGGGGAACTCATGACTTGTACTATAGATAAAAAAACATTTACCCTTACCAAAAAATATATGATAAAAATTGACAAACTACATAAGCTTAAGCTTAAGGGGATATAATCCTTCTTGCCTTCCATATAGATAATGAAAATGATTGTTCCAAGTCTCATGTTGCTTCTCATATTACTTTATAAACCTTGATTGGAAAGAAAAATAGGAGGGAAGAAATGTAAGAAATATAAAACATAATGAAACACAACGTAAGAAATAAAGAACATAATGAAACACACACATACATATCTCTAGACAATCAACACAATTATTTTCCTAGGAAATCCTTATGGGAGACAAGCAACCCTAAAAAGTAATGATTCTCTAGACTCCTTTTTCCCTAGGAAATCCTTATGGGAGAAAAACAACACTAAAATGTAAACATGCTCTACTCTCTCTTTTCTGGTATGGAAAATATGTGAGTACAAAGAAAGAGGTAATCTCTCTAGATTTATCTAAGACTTTTAGCGTGTAAGGTTGCTATAAAAACCTAACTTCATACATTTTTCTCTCTAACTTCACACTCCTAGTTGTATTTTCAACTATGGAACAAAATACAATAACACAAAATGGAACTCTTATTCCTCCTAGTGGCCAAGTATTTAACATAGCGTGATAGCCAACTAGGTGTAAGATTTGACTTCGTTAACCATTAATGAGGTTTGTGATTTTAGACCTTTTAGAGTCTTGTTAAAATTCCACATGTAGCTAGCTTTCCATGCATGAGTAATGGGGCTAAAATGTCATTCTCTCGTACCATGGTGGTCAACATGATAGGTCAACTTACTAAAGGCATAAATTTTGAATGAACTTCATTTGATGTTTTTCTTGTAGCATTGGATATATGTCTTTAAGTGTAGAATAATGGTCAAGATTTTGGCACAAGGGATAATCGTTTGACCCCCAGATTTATGTCATTTAATACCTCAAAATTACTCCAAAAGGTTTTAGACCCGAATTCTCCACCCACCATTAAAATGACCCTACAAGTTGATTCTTTCAGTTTTTTCACTCTATAAGCATCAAAATATATGACAAATAATATAATTATCCAATATAGATCATTATTTAATAATTTTTTAAAATTATGAGTAAGATATACATCATGGAATTTAAATAAATAGCGTTAATTCATTGAACACCCTTGTACATTCCTTGTTGATACTTTGAAAGTAATACGTTTTGAAAAATAATTTGTTTATGGATTCTATTTTCCACATTCTCTCAACCATATCAAAATCCTTCTTGTAATATTTGAAACCTAAGGTCTTTCCCATACTAAAGTATGTTCTTTTAAAACATGTTTTCTTGGTGATATAGGTGATTTAGAAATGATTGGGAGATCGAAATTCGTCATTTAATATGTACAATATGTTTGGTTGAATCCACATAAAAAACAAGACTCCCAACCGTGAGAAGAGGAAATTACATCCTATTTCTCCCCCCTAGCACAATTACCAGTACAGTTAGAATTTAACAGCCCCAAACTAGATTTTACTCTCAGGTACTGGAACCTCTACAAAGGTTCAACCTGGAAACATAGTTTTTCCTTAGGTTTCTCCATTGGTTCTATGTCCAACTTGGATAACCTACAACAGCATCCTTCTTTTCATTTTTTATATCCCCTCTTGGATAACCATAATATCTTGAAATGGAGCTAGCCAACTCAAATATAGTATTGCAAATCCCTGGCGAAGTTAGATGAGGATTACATATGGTCTTGAATGAGCATTTGGACTCTTTAGATATATATCTAAAGAGTCCAAAAGCTCATTCAAGACCATATGTAATACATAGCCTCCTCATCTATTATATAAAACTTTAATCCATGTGCTTAACCTTAACATTGACACAAATGGAATACAATTTAACTCACTGCTTTATGATAGAAAAATATGCAGATGAATATTGCCCACAGATCCGAAGTCAAAAGGGATAGATTAAAAAGGGATGCTTTGGTCATATATAAAAGATAAATTAAAGAAGCATGACATATTAGTAATGTAAATTAGATATGCGTACCAATTATGTTCATATAACACAACAAATAGATGATTCAATACAAATGTCACATAGAAGTCATTTATATCATGGGACTTCAACTTAAATTATATATCTAGCATAATACATTAAGCTATAGGAGATAAATCAAAGAAGCATTTGTTCATGTAAATTAAACATGTGTAATAATTATGTCCTCATTTAATATGTACAATATGTTTGGTTGAATCCACATGAAAAACAAGACTCCCAACCGTGAGAAGAGGAAATTACATCCTATTTCTCCCCCCTAGCACAATTACCACATATTATAATTTCACTTCAAAACAACCAAAACAGATACTACTGTGTACCTGAACTCTTCACAAAGGTTCTGTAATTCTAGAAACATAGTTTTTTCCTTAGGTTTTCCTACCTGTCTATGTCCAACCCTGAAAGAACAAGCAAAGGCCCCAATATCCTTCTTCATTTTTTATATCCCCTCTTGGATAACCATAATATCTTGAAATGGAGCTAGCGAACTCAAATATAGTATTGCAAATCCCTGGCTAAGTTGGATGAGGATTACATATGGTCTTGAATGAGAATTTGGACTCTTTAGATATATATCTAAAGATTCCAAAATCTCATTCAAGACCATATGTAATACATATCCTCCTCATCTAATATATAAAACTTTAATCCATGTGCTTAACCTTAACATTAACACAAATGGAATACAATTTTACTCACTGCTTTATGATAGAAAAATATGCAGATGAATATCGCCCACATATCCGAAGTCAAAAGGGATAGATTAAAAAGGGATGATCTGGTCATCTATAAAAGATAAATTAAAGAAGCATGACATATTAAAGTAATGTAAATTAGATATGCGTACCAATTATGTTCATATAACACAAAAAATAGATGATTCAATACAAATGTCACATAGAAGTCATATTTATCTCATGGGCCTTCAACTTAAATTACATATCTAGCATAATACATTAAGCTATAGGAGATAAATCAAAGAAGCATTTGAATGTAAATTAAACATGTGTAATAATTATGTCCTCATTTAATATGTACAATATGGTTGGTTGAATCCACATGAAAAACAAGACTCCCAACCGTGAGAAGAGGAAATTACATCCTATTTCTCCCCCCTAGCACAATTACCAGTACAGTTAGAATTTAACAGCCCCAAACTAGATTTTACTCTCAGGTACTGGAACCTCTACAAAGGTTCGACCTGGAAACATAGTTTTTCCTTAGGTTTCTCCACTGGTTCTATGTCCAACTTGGATAACCTACAGTTCAATATCCTTCTTTTCATTTTTATATCCCCTCTTGGATAACCATAATATCTTGAAATGGAGCTAGCCAACTCAAATATAGTATTGCAAATCCCTGGCTAAGTTAGATGAGGATTACATATGGTCTTGAATGAGCATTTGGACTCTTTAGATATGTGTACCAATTATGTTCATATAACACAAAAAATATATGATTCACTACAAATGTCACATAGAAGTCATATTTATCTCATGGGCCTTTAACTTAAATTATATATCTAGCATAATACATTAAGCTATAGGAGATAAATCAAAGAAGCATTTGAATGTAAATTAAACATGTGTAATAATTATGTCCTCATTTAATATGTACAATATGTTTGGTTGAATCCACATGAAAAATAAGACTCCCAACCGTGAGAAGAGGAAATTACATCCTATTTCTCCCCCCTAGCACAATTACTAGTACAGTTAGAATTTAACAGCCCCAAACTGGATTTTACTCTCAGGTACTAGAACCTCTACAAAGGTTCGACTTGGAAACATAGTTTTTCCTTAGGTTTCTCCACTGGTTCTATGTCCAACTTGGATAACCTACAACAACATCCTTCTTTTCATTTTTTATATCCCCTCTTGGATAACCATAATATCTTGAAATGGAGCTAGCCAACTCAAATATAGTATTGTAAATCCCTGGCTAAGTTAGATGAGGATTACATATGGTCTTGAATGAGCATTTGGACTCTTTAGATATGCGCACCAATTATGTTCATATAACACAACAAATAGATGATTCAATACAAATGTCACATAGAAGTCATATTTATCTCATGGGCCTTCAACTTAGATTATATATCTAGCATTACATTAAGCTATGGAGATAAATCAAAGAAGCATTTGAATGTAAATTAAACATGTGTAATAATTATATGTCCTTTCTAGTTCAATAAATAGATAATAATTTGGCTCAACTATGCCTTGTACTCAACTATGCCTTGTACATGTTTTCCTTTAAACCTTTACTTTCATAGCACATTTTCATCAAAAATTTTATTTGTCAATTTTTTATTATATATTATGTTTTTTAATTAATTAATAACGGCCATTATTACCGAAAGGGATTTTACAAATTTATCTTTTATAAAATGAATTATGGGGGGCATATTGAGATGGTTATCTCACTTTTTTCTGATTCTTCTAATATTCCTAGAATTTTATGAAAGAAAATATGAACTTGAAATGTTTGTATAAATTTATGAGGATACATGAGTTGATTTGGAGAAGACCATCATCACTTATGTCTAGATTGAGATAGGGCATCATCACAATAAAAAACCAAGTACAAATTGTAGTAATCCTAGAATCATGCTTTACATATAAGGTAAAATTGGGAACTCATGACTTGTACTATAGATAAAAAACATTTACCCTTACCAAAAAATATATGATAAAAATTGACAAACTAAGTTTAAGCTTAAGGGTATATAATCCTTCTTTCCTTCCATATAGATAATGAAAATGATTGTTCCAAGTCTCATGTTGCTTCTCATGTTATTTTATAAACCTTGATTGGAAAGAAAAATAGGAGGGCAGAAATGTAAAAAATATAAAACATAATGAAACACAACGTAAGAAATAGAGAACATAATGAAACACACACATACATATCTCTAGACAATCAACACAATTATTTTCCTAGGAAATCCTTATGGGAGACGAGCAACCCTAAAAAGTAATGATGCTCTAGACTCCTTTTTCCCTAGGAAATCCTTATGGGAGAAAAACAACACTAAAATGTAAACATGCTCTACTCTCTCTTTTCTGGTATGGAAAATATGTGAGTAAAAAGAAAGAGGTAATCTCTCTAGAGTTAGCTAAGACTTTTAGCGTGTAAGGTTGCTATAAAAACTTAACTTCATACATTTTTCTCTCTAACTTCACACTCCTAGTTGTATTTTCAACCATGGAACAAAATACAATAACACAAAATGGAACTCTTATTCCTCCTAGTGGCCAAGTATTTAACCTAGTGTGATAGCCAACTAGGTGTAAGATTTGACTCTGTCAACCATTAACGAGGTTTGTGATTTTAGACCTCTTAGAGTCTTGTTAAAATTCCACATGTAGCTAGCTTGTCATGCATGAGTAATGGGGCTAAGATGTCATTCTCTCGTACCATGGTGGTCAACATGATAGGTCAACTTACTAAAGGCATAAATTTTGAATGAACTTCGTTTGATGTTTTTCTTGCACCATTGGATATGTCTTTAAGTGTAGAATAATGGTCAAGATTTTGGCACAAGGGATAATCGTTTGACCCCCAGAAATGTCATTTAATACCTCAAAATGACTCCAAAAGGTTTTAGACCCAAATTCTCCACCCACCATTAAAATGACCCTACAAGTTGATTCTTTCAGTTTTTTCACTCTATAAGCATCAAAACATAATATGACAAATAATATAATTATCCAATCTTATAATATTATACAATCTTATAATATTTGAAACCTAAGGTCTTTCCCATACCAAAGTATGTTCTTTTAAAACATGTTTTCTTGGTGATATGGGTGATTTAGAAATGATTGGGAGAGCGAAATTCCTCATTTAATATGTACAATATGTTTGGTTCATGCCACTAAGCCAAGAATTTTAAATTCAACTGAATTTTAATATAACCAACTAAATCCTGCAAAAAAGAATAAAACAATTTATGTTAGGGTTGTGGATTCAGGCATTGAAACAACACACCATGATATTTCAAATTTAAAAATAATGGTTTGAGTCCTAGGTAGCTTAGAATACTATTTGTTTTCAAAATAAGGATGCACTCCCATTTGATTCTCATGATTAGGTTGTAATCATGAGGCTCTCGCTCAAGAGTGGACCTTCCCAAAATCTTGTGACGTCTTGTCACAAACAAAACCATCAAACTGAAAAACACATCATGCAAGAAACATAGCTCACTGACATATCATTTTTCTCCTTCAAAGAAAAAAATTCACATCATGTGAATATCTCCATGTACTCTTACATATTGGTGTACAAAACCATCAACCAAACACAAATCGACAAAACATGCCTCTTCAAACAACTGACTCTCAAGTCAAATAATAGAGCTCAGGTACAAATTTCCATATTTTTTGCATTTAAGTGTGTCAACGTAACTCTACTTTCAACATCTTGCTTCATGCAACATGCACTATACTTTGAATTTGCAAAGAAATTCATGAAACATCAAAATACATTCAAGGCCTTAATTAGATAAGAAATCTAACCATTCAAATCTAACCATTCAACCTAGTTCCCATTCAACTCCATCCACCAGGTTGTAGAGGATTCCAAGCCTAATTTCATAAAAGGTAAGTTGGGGATGATCACATTGACTTTCTTGATGACATGTCTATGAAGATTAACTGCCTTGAACTATTTTTTTGCGTAGGGAAAGAGACACATTCCCATGTCTGAGCATGAAAATGTTCTTTGATATTGTTAATGCCTCTAGTGTTTACTTCTACAAGTTCTATAGGTAGAGTCTGTAAAGGGCAAGGTAGCCTCTGGATCTCATCTTTTATGAAAGGTGACATATCTAGTAAATGCCCCTACAGTCAATCTCTGGAATGGATCTAAATAGAAGTTCTTCATTTTAATATCCGTAAAACACAACAACCTGAAGGTAAACTATGTACATGTGTCATTTCTTCCACAAACTAAAATGTATTTAAGTAGTAAATTTTATACCAAGTGTGCCCCCACCATGTAAAGCGCAATTTGGTGAACTTATCATTTTTATAATATCTTTTTCGATTAAATTTAGTTTCACACATGATCAATTATTGCTTTGAAAGTTGTGTTCTACATAATTTGTGTACACTAAATTACAAATTGATTTTTTGAAATCTATTTTGTGTAAATTTCGACCAATAGATATATATCATGGAGGATGAAAGACGAAGATCAGCCGAATCCCATATGGAGGTTCAGGGATCGGAGGATGTTCACGGTATTTAAATATAATCTTAAATCTTCATACATGTGTGTACATATGGAATTGATTTTTTTATTAACTTTGTGAGTGAAATTAGTTGTTAATAAGTTTCATATTTTAATTCTTAGGAGGTAAGAGGAGAAAGGTTTCAACTCCATCCATGGAGCATGGCCAAGGTTCAACCGGTCGAGTTATGAGTGGTAGCAGGTTGCAGGAAGGGGGTGATATTTATTCCCCCGAAGGCCAATCAACGGCTGCCGGTTCTCAACAGGGTCACTGTGGGTTTGGTTCTCAGCAGCGTCATTCTGGGGCTGGTTCTCAGCAGGGTCATGTTGGAGAAGATGTTAACCAACAACATCAAGGTTGCCATCAATTTCAATATTTTTTCATTAAATTTGTACAAACTTTTTTACACGTGTTTTTTCTAATATACGAAATTTTATATATATTGATGCAGAGGCCGAAAATGTTCGAGCTAGTGGTCAAAATAGATGCAGGGCAGCTCACTACATTCAAGAAGAAGGCTGTCAGCCCAGCACAACTTATCCGGCTGAGATTACTAATATACCATGGGAAACCAACATGGCGGAATGCACCTGCATAGGTGAGCTCTCTCAAAGAAAAAAAATTGCAGATCTCACTTTTGGCTTTTGTCTCCACCAAGAGTAGACAAAGCCTGAAAATGTTACACATTCACCAGTGAAATGGTAAAGGTGTACAGAAATTTGGGGCCAACGACTGATTCGTTTGTAGAACTGATGAGAAAGAGAAAAGAAACAGTGATAGGTCCCGATAAATGGCAGGACATAAAACAAAGAGTTACAAGAGTAGATGCCAAGTCAATGTTTAATTATAAGGAAGGGCCAGAAAGAAAAATGTTGAAGGTGCAGTATTTCAAGCACCCAGACAAAGCTGGTTATTTGTATGCTCGACATCTTGCGGCCTTTGGAAGGCTTCCATGGAACGATGAGGTTTTTGTTTATTTTGCACAAATGTTCTATGCACTTTTTTGGGCATGAACCCGACTACAAATGACCTTCCTGCAATTTTTTGCCCGAGGAGAGGCCTAATATATCAACGTAAGTGCTTGCCGAGATGGAGCGTCTTGCCTTTAGCCGCCACGCGTAGTCGACCGCCTAGTCGAAACTCATGATCCATTTGGATCACGCAAACTTCACAACAGGTCAAGAAGAAGAAATGTTATGATCGAAAATGTTCATAGCGGATTGAGTGGAGTCAATATTGGCTTAAATAGACTAAGAGCACGTGAACATGCACATGCCAATTTTGTTTATAAGGAAGGGCCAAAAAGAAAAATGTTGAAGGTGCAGTATTTCAAGCACCCAGATAAAGCTGCTTATTTGTATGATCGACATCTTGCGGCCTTTGGAAGGCTTCCATGGAACGATGAGGTTCCTGTTTATTTTGCACAAATGTTTTATGCAGAATTTTTTTTGGGTATGAAACCCGACTACAATGACCTTCCTTCAGAATTTTTTGGCCCGAGGAGAGGTCGATTATGTCAACGTAAGGGCGCTAAGCGAGATGTGGAGTTGCCTCACCCTGAGCCGCCATTGGTGAGTCGACCGTTTCGAGTCGAAACCCTGCGATCAGAGATGGATGCGACTTCTCAAATAAGTCGTGAAGCAAGAGATGTTATGATCGACAATGTTCATAGCAGATTGAGTGGAGTCGATATTTGTTTAAATCGACAAAGAGCACGTGAAAATGCATGTGCCAATTTTGTTTATCGTACAGATGAGGAGATTTACAACATGAATGTTGAAGATCTCCGAACATATGCAATAAATTGTCGCAATGGTCTGCAAGACCTAATTTTTCGTGAGGAAGAGGGCACCGGAACGGTATGTGTTAGTGACCTTAGGGTTTGAAATTATATTTACATATACATGTGTACGATTTGTAATAAATACATGTGTATGTACATGTATACACTTATTTGTATGTGTACATTAATCTAACAAAAATGTATGATTATATGTTAAAACACCATTTGCAGTTCTCAGGCATGATGCGTGATGAAAATGTTAATATTACGTTTGGGACCTCTGGTTCAAATGATGCAGATGGGTCTGACCATCATGATATGTTGGCACATGTATGTTAGTGTTTTTTAAGTGACTCTAAAATAAATAATTGTTGCCACACATGTACATGTATGTATATATATATAATTTGATAAAATGTTTTAACAGGTACCGATTCCGTCTGATGTTTTTGGGATGGTGGTACCTTCTTCTTCCTTAGGAGATATACCTTCTACTTCATTGGGAGATGAGCCACGAGTATGGACAATTTTTCACAAGTTTAAAATTTATGTTTAAAAGTTATATATATATATATATATATATATATTCTACGTCAAAAATTTCCATTAAAAATTGAGATATATATATATATATATATATATATATATATATTGAGTTATTTAAATTTTTTTGAATTTAGGTTCCTATAAAAGATTTATTTAATCCGAGGACTCTAGCGATGGAGATAGGAACATCCACAGCATTTGAACAAGTTGTATTTAGTTCCTTTTTTTAATATTATTGAAAATAAGTTTATATATGTACACGTGAATTTTCATTTGAAAGTTTTTAATTTATATAAATTATGTATATATATATATATATATATATACATTTAACTGTACATGTATATTGTACAGTTTACCACTGCAGATGTTTCTATGGGAGAACCTGTTCATCAAATGGAGAGGGAACCTTACGAGGTATTGCATGATTTTTTTGTTATATTTTGTTTTTTACATGAAGTTCTAGATATATATATTCTCATTCATTTTTAAAACTTCAAATTTTGATGTTCAAGTACATGTGCATTGTGTATGTAGGTTTCCTATTCACAGGAGAGGGCGCGGGCTGAGACCCTAGTAGGGAAGACGTTAGATCCTCCATTTGATGGACATGATTTACAGTAGATTTGATTTCAAAATTTAGATGGTTTTAAAATTTGTTAAACTTGATACAGTTTAATACTTGTGAGATTTACAATTTTTTGGACATATTTTATATTTCATCTGAACTACATTTGGCATGTGATATTTAATGTTAAATGTTTTTGTTGGATCTAGTTGAATTATAATTGGCATGGCATGTGAAGTTTTTAAAACTCTTGAGTTTTGGATGGTTTCAATCTACATTTTGCATGTGATATTTAATGAAATTTAAATGTTTAATGTTTTAATGTTGCACAATATATAATCAAAAGGGTTTTAAAACTTAAAGTTTTGGATGGTTTCAACCTACATTTGCACATGTGGTAAATTGAAATTATGTTACCTGTAACAAGACAATCTCCATTGCCCATGTGGTGTAGAACAGTCGGTGATGGGGTGCACTGTTAAGACGCTCCGTTCTGTAAGGTCACCGGTTCAAAACCCATGGGTGGAATGGAAGGAGAAAAAAATGGGAAGATTAGGATTAGTCTAAACGAGCAAGAAAAAAAAAAAAAAAAAAAAAAACAAGACAATCTCCATTGATTTCATTGTATATGTTGATTTCTGATTTGATATAATTGCATGTATGATGGTACATTACTTGTAAAGTCATTGGATTAATAGTGTTCATTGATTTCAGTGTAAGCGCAAAAAATTATTGACAATGTAGAACGATTTTTGTGTTATAGTAATTAAACCTAATAATATTGGAGAGCAAGAGAGATAAGGTATGGTGTTTACTACAAGAGTTCGAGCTAAATATTTAAATGGTTTATGATTTATGATTTTTACTTTCTTTTTAATATAATCGATACGGAAAGATGACAAAACTAATAAGGATGACAGTAAGAATAGACTTGAAGAAAATAGTTTAAGATTGATCACAATAAATGCTATTTGTAAGTGATTACATTCTAATTATTCACATTCTATCATTCAATATTATTACATTGTCACTTCGCATTCAAAAATTTTATTTGATCATTTTCCATTATTAAAGTTATTCTACAATATTTATCATCTCAAAAAATTGAGGTAACTAAGAAAATTTAAAATTAAAATGACTTGATAAATCTCAAACATATTTAGCATATTTAAAATGGTTTATCGATAGTTTTTCCTTGGTTGCACATGACTGAAACCAACCTAGATCCATCTTAACTACGGATCTATCAAGCGCCGAGAGGGATCAAATCTCTCGAGGTGCAAACCTTTCCTCAATTTTTGCACTCAAAAAAGAGGTTTGCACCTCTAGATATTTGATCCCTCTTGGCGCTTGATAGATCCATAGTTATGATGGATCTAGGAAAATAACTTTCTAAAAATAAGTAAGGGAAAAGCAGCATAGGGAACAATTAGGAGTAGATTTAGGGCATAGGGAACAATTAGGAGTAAATTTAGGAACATGTGATAGTTGGGTGAGATAAAATAATATTTTAATAAAATAATGGGAATTTGTAGGAGAGACAAATAATGGATATGACATGTATTTTGGTGAATAATAAAATTTATGGAATTAAACAATTAATTATTTTTGTATGTGAAAACAAGATTCACACCTAATCCTCACCTAAAAGACTAAATTAAACACATTATTATTAAGGGGACAAGGAGCTTTCTAGGTTTTGAGCTCCCCATTGTTAGATGAGTGTCGTAATGGCATTCCATATATTTTTGTGAGAACTTATGATATTGTGATATTCTAATTACGAAATAGTGATCTTGAGTACACGCTGGATAATGTAGTAGATAGGAACTTTTTGATAAGGGGAGATTAGGGATGTGACCAAATTCCTATTAGTGAAAACATTTTTCTTCACCTTCCTATAACTCCATTGTAGCTTTGGGGGCCAAAGGTAAGAAGAGTACCTTGGAATTTCTTGGGTGAAAAACCAAGTAGGTCACCAACTTTGGTCTAGTGCATTGGAATTCATTAAAGAATTGGTCATTGGAGCTACTTCAAGCTAGGAGTGAGCATCGTCACCAACTTACATTGAATATTTTACACTCCCTAGGGTGAATGATACTTTAAATTGATTGACAATCTAAGACTTTCGAATTTTTCCGAATGCCAAATGATCTTACAAAGCTAGTATTTATAATATCCTAGTAGGTCATTCGGTGACAACTTTTACCGGAAACTTGAAACAGAGAGAATCTATCGGGTGAAAATGTGAAGTTGGGAAACACTTTTTGCCCTTTTTTGACGTTGAAAATTGTAATTTTCTATGATTTTCAACTTCAACTCCACTAAACTCATATTTTTATTGCAAATTATGCTTTGACATAAAAACAAGAATTGTAGAGAATTGTCTTACCACCATACCCATATTTTTTTTTTAAAAAATATTGACATATAGAGGGGTAAATTTCTTGTTTACTAACTGCATTTACTTGAAATTTTCAGGCAAACATAAATAGTCACTTTATCATCCTTTACTTTTTTTAGGGAAGGTTATTCATTTTTTGGAAAAAAACCATAGCATCATAATCTGCATATATTGCACTAGTGAATTGACTATTTTTCGGTAATTTTCGGATTAAATCACTATTTTTTATTATTTTTTGAAATGGACGAAGACAAAAAAACAGTGATGTTTCAGTACATTTTATCATCCTTTGATTTTCTTTTCAATGTGATCGTCAATAAGAAAAATGAGAGTACCCTTTTGAATTAGACAGGGAGAGGAAGTGCAGTATGATTTTTTTTAATTTTTTGGTGTCCTCATTTGAAAGTTATTGAATTTTCATTTAGTGCAATTTTTCGAACAATGAAATTCCACAGTGACACAGCTTAGTAAAAAATTAATAAAAAATTGAATTTTTTAATGAAACTCCACAAATCTCATATCATCAAAAACTAGATTTAGAGATGAATCTAGTGGTACTTTGTCTGACATATAAAATTTTGTTTTTGTAGGTGTTCTGCCCCTCCAAAGTTGCAAGTTCCTGAAAACTGCAGAATTTTCTGTGTTTTTCGCTGACCAGAAACTCTTGGCCGAGATAATGTCTCGGACGAGAAATTTATAAAACTCTCGAACGAGAGTTTAATCCACCTAAAGTTACATTTAAACGCACGGCCAAACTCTCGGCTGAAAGTTTAAAAAACTCTTAGACGAGGGTTTATGCCCGAGAGTTTACTCGATGAAACTCTCGGCCGAGAGTTTAGAAACTCTCGTATGAGAGTTTTAAAAACTCTCGTATGAGAGTTTTATTCCTATAATAAAACACAAAAATTATTAAGTTTTTAGAATTGGTACGTTATATAATTTAAATAGTACTTTATTAAAATTAAAAAATGATAAAAAATAATAAAATTATAATTTTATTTTAAGTTATTTTATTATTATTAATGATAAAAAATACATGAAGATTTAATTAAATAAAATTTGTTACAATATTTTGTAATATCAATGTTATATAAAAAACTAAAAATATTTTTATATAAAACTAATTGATATATTAATATAAATAAAATAAAATTCTAAAACATAAATCAAAATAAAAACAACCATATATAATTTATATAATATTTTTTTTGAAATTAATGAATAAATTGAAATTTAAAAAACAATTGACTAAATGCAATGAGGTGATAAAGGAGACAATGCATAGCACCTTAATATCGTTATAAATTCTTGGAAATCTCGAGAAATTTTTGAAGTGAGATGAGCTTCTTGGAATGGGTCACTTTATCTTCCACTTCAGTTTCACACAATTAACTTGAAAGGAAGTCTATTTTCCTAGGTATGGATGTAAGGGAATGAACAATATTATTTGAACATTGGGTGAGATGCCCTTCTTGGAATGGGTCCTCCTATATTCCACTTTAGTTTCACAAGATTAAATTGAAATGAAGTTTATTTTCCTAGGTATGGATGTAAGGGGATAAAGAATATTATCTGAAAAGGAAATGAATGTTAAGTGTGACATTCCAAGCAGAAGTGTATGGGATTGGAGAATTATGTTATTGCATAAAACTAACCCTTGACCCCTTAAACCCTAATTCCTAACCCCTAAACCCTTCACCCCTAAACCTTAAACCTCTAAACCCTTAACCCCTAACCCATTTACCCCCACTAAACCTCTAAATTCCTAACCCATTTAACCCCTAAACCCTTAACCCCTACCCCTAACACGTTAACCCCTAACACATTTAAGCACCTAAACCCCAAAACCCCTAACTCCTAACCCCTAAAATACTTAACTGCTAAATCCCCTAACCCCCTAAACCTCTAAACCAATCCTAACCCATTTAACCCCCTAAACCTCAAAACCCCTAACCCCTTAAACCCTAATTCCCAACCCCTAACCAATTCAACACCCTAAACCCCTAAAAACCTAACCCATTTAAGTGTTTATTCCATTTAACCCCCAAAACCCTAACCCCTAACCCCTAAAATTCTTCACTGCTAAATCCCCTAACCCCCTAAACCTCTAAACCTATAACCCATTTAACCCCCTACACCCTAAACCTCTAAACCCTTAACCCTTAACCCCTTAAACCCTAATTCCCAACCCCTAACCAATTCAACACCCTAAACCCCTAAAAACCTAACCCATTTAACCCCATTAACCCCTAACTTCTAACCCCTAAAATCCTTAACTGCTAAATCCCCTAACCCCTAAACCTCTAAACCAACCCTAACCCATTTAACCCCCTAAACCCTAAACCTATAACCCCTTAAACCCTAATTCCCAACCCATAACCCATTCAACCCCTTAAACACCTAAACCTCTAACCCATTAACCCTTGACCCCTTAAACACTAATTCCTAACCCTTAACCCATTTAACCCCCTAAACCCTAAACTTCTAAACCCTTAACCCCTAACCCATTTACCCCCACTAAACCTCTAAACCCCTAACCCATTTAACCCCTAAACGCTAAACCTTTAAACCCTTAACCCCTACCCCTAACTCGTTAAACCCTAACCCATTTAAGCCCTTAAACCCCAAAACCCCTAACCCCTTAAACCCTAATTCCCAACCCATAACCCTTGACCCCTTAAACCCTAATTCCTAACCCCTAAACCCTAACAAATTCAACACCGTAAACCCCTAAAAACCTAACCCATTTAAGTGTGGATTCCATTTAACCCCCAAAACCCTAACCCCTAACCCCTAAAATCCTTCACTGCTAAATCCTCTAACCCCCTAAACCTCTAAACTTGTAACCCATTTAACCCCCTAAACCCTAAACCTCTAAACCCTTAACCCCTAACCCCTAAAACCCTAATTTCCAAACCCTAACCAATTAGACACCCTAAACCCCTAAAAACCTAACCCATTTAACCCCATTAACCACTAACTTCTAACCCCTACAATCCTTAACTGCTAAATCCCCTAACCCCCTAAACCTCTAAACCAACCCTAACCCATTTAACCCCCTAAAACCAAAACCTATAACCCCTTAAACCCTAATTCCCAACCCATAACCCATTCAACCCCTTAAACACCTAAACCTCTAACCCATTAACCCTTGACCCCTTATTTCATGTTGATGTTCCTTTTCTAGATTTCATTTCCTTTCAGTTGTTCCACTTTCTTTAAGATCACCGAACTATAGTGGATAGAGATATACTCTCCAGAGTCCCCAGATTTGGTCATCTTGCATCGATTTCTAGGGGAACGAGTTATTGCTACTGCATCCCTGATCGATGCTTAGCAAGATTGCTGTAGTTTAGCTTTTTACATTCCTGTCATTGTAATTAGGTTTCCTTTCCAAGAATTTATTACTTTTTTTCTGTGCTACATCCTCACAAGCATTGCTCTTAGATAAGCGCAGCCTCAGACAGAGTACACTCTTGAGATAAAAGGACGCTCCCGGATTGATGATTAATGTAGGCTAATTAGGTGTTTAAAAGATACCTTTTTATGGTCCAACATTTTGGCGACGTTGCTGGGGAGAGTGTATGCCATTTCACAGGAGTAATGCACAGCTGATTTCCTTCTGCTTGCGGAGAATTGGGTATTAAAGACGGAAGGTAAGAACCTGCGCACTGGGCAAGAAACACACTTGCTCGCAGCTCGCTTCACAGCAGAAGTAAGTAAGCTTTTCTTTTGGGTAGGAATGAAGGATTGTTTTTTTGAATGAATAAGTCAGTTAAGCGAAACAAAATCCCTCCCAAAGCTGAAAAACCTAAGGGGCCGGTGACCCTTGGGCGCACGACCTTCATTGACGAAATCCTTAAGAAAACTGAATCTCAGCCATCTGTAGGATTTAAAAGAACTACTTCTAGACAGCCTACTAGTTCCCTTTAGGCTACAGGGTCACCATCTGAAGCCTTCGCTGAGATACACAGTCAAACAGAGGGAATTAAGCAAGATTCCCAAGAAATTGAGAATCCTTGCATAAGTTTTCTTCAAGAAGGGAACTCTAGCAATCTCCAAGAAGGAGAAGGGGAAACAGGAGAAACTACAAACTTAAAATCACCTATTAGAATTACCTAAACAATAAATAGCCCAAATAGGGGAAGTGTTGTTCAACTTATCTAGAACCAAGGTCTCGAATTACCTCAAACATTAGGACAACAGGGAATACTTATTCCAGACAGAGGGAGTGCTGTTAAAACTATTTCTACCCCTATTCGCCAACCTAGAAATTCCCTGGAAATCCCAGAGGGGTATTGGCATATTTTTTATCAAATGGCCCAGAACCAAAATCAAAACCGGCAGCAAACCTCTACACTGCAATACCCTATAGTAGACAATGCAGTCAACGCACCCATGAAAGCTATTCCACTTCAACATATTCCTACATTTCATGGCTTGACATCAGAAGATCCAGATGTGTTTCTGTTTGAGTTTGATGTGCTGTGTAGAGGATATGATTACACCACCGAGGCACAAAAACTGAAGTTGTTCCATTCTACGCTAAAAGGAGCAGCCTTACGATGGTTTATGGGATTAGGCGGGGGTGTCATAACTGATTGGGATCATATGAAGGCTTCATTTTTAAAGAAATATCAGGATTATTGCATGTCTCGGGAATTAAAAGATGAAATATTCCAGATGACAGCAAAACCAAGTGAGACTTTGTAGGAATATGTGGAACGGTTTCAATATAATTTGCAAAGATCCCCTTATGCATCTGCACCCTTACCTGATAATGTTTTGAAAAATGCATTAATTAGGGGAATGAAAGATCAATGGGTTGAAACATTAAATCTTATGGAAAAAGGTGATATATATCAAGAAATCTATCCTGACATTGTCAATTTGTGTATAAGGTGTTCGAGAGGTAATACAAGGTTGAAATCGATTTTTGTATTTGTTTTTTATTGTTGTTTTACGAAATTTGTTTTCTTTGTTAATACTTCTTTATTTTGTTTGAATTTGGTTGCTTTAAAAATAAAAAATAAAAACAATAAAAAATGGTGTGTTTTTCGCGTTGCTGTTCCTTTCTAACGGAGCAACACGTCTGTTGTTCCTTTCGAAAGGAACAATAGTTCCGCAGAGTATTTTTCTGTTGTTCCTTTTGAAAGGAACATCAGTTTCACGCAGTATTTTTGCTGTTCCTTTCTAAAGGAACAGCATTTCAACAGAGTAGTTTTTTGTTGTTCCTTTCGAAAGGAACAGCAATTTCGCAAATTGTTTTTGCTATTCCTTTTAAAGGAACAACACTTTTTGAATGATTCTTTTTTTGGTTGTTCTAAGCTTGCATTTTGAATTTTTTCTTTCAAGGCAAAAATATCATAAACGATCATACAAATTAAGGATTACTGCAATCAGAAAATCAAAAGAAATCGTCATTTCTAAGGGAATTGTCTAGTAATAAGGAAAAAAGAGGAAAAAGCAGCATAATAACATAACATTGCTATTTTATCACCATTAAATTAATTTGATCGATTATTTTTATCATGATTGGTTCTTTTCCCACATATTATAATCTTTCTTTGATATTTATTTTTGAAATGGAAATAGGGGTATATATTTTTCTTCTATTGAGATGTTTAGACTTCTTCCACCATTCCTACTCTTAACGAGTGTTGAGCCATCCCTTATGAATAACTGAGGAAAAGTGCTGTTTGAAAAAGAAAAATATTGACATATTTTAATGTTTTTGCAGATGGAGGATAGGGGGTCTCATTAAGAGCCAGCCTACCATGATCATAGAGAAGATAGTGAAGTGGCATTCCCATTATGGCCACCAAACCAGGGAAATGGTCCAAAAGGAAAAGTCCTTGGAACATGAGGTCTCATCAAGAGTCCTTGGAATTTCTAGGGGAACGAGTTATTGCTACTGCATCCCTGATCGATGCTTAGCAATATTGCTATAGTTTAGCTTTTTACATTCCTGTCATTGTAATTACGTTTCCTTTCCAAGCATTTATTACTTTTTTCTGTGCTACATCCTCACAAGCATTGCTCTTAGATAAGCGCAGCCTCAGACAGAGTACACTCTTGAGATAAAAGGACGCTCCGGATTGATGATTAATGTAGGCTAATTAGGTGTTTAAAAGATACCTTTTTATGGTCCAACAAAGGGTTAAGAGGTTAGAGGTTTAGGTGTTTAAGAGGTTGAATGGGTTATGGGTTGGGAATTAGGGTTTAAGGGGTTATAGGTTTAGGGGGTTAGGGGATTTAGCAGTTAAGGATTTTAGAGGTTAGAAGTTAGGGGTTAATGGAGTTAAATGGGTTAGGTTTTTAGGGGTTTAGGGTGTTGAATTGGTTAGGGGTTCAGAATTAGGGTTTTAGGGGATAGGGGTTAAGGGTTTAGAGGTTTAGGGTTTAGGGGGTTAAATGGGTTACAGGTTTAGAGGTTTAGGGGTTTAGGGGATTTAGCAGTGAAGGATTTTAGGGGTTAGGGGTTAGGTTTTTGGGGGTTAATTTGAATCCACACTTAAATGGGTTAGGTTTTTAGGGGTTTAGGGTGTTGAATTGGTTAGGGGTTGGGAATTAGGGTTTAAGGGATTAGGGGTTAGGAATTAGGGTTTAAGGGGTCAAGGGTTATGGGTTGGGAATTAGGGTTTAAGGGGTTAGGGGTTTTGGGGTTTAGGGGCTTAAATGGGTTAAGGGTTTAAGGGGTCAAGGGTTATGGGGTAGGGGTTAGGAATTAGGGTTTAAGGGGTCAAGGGTTATGGGTTGGGAATTATGGTTTAGGGGGTTAGGGGTTAAGGGTTTAGAAGTTTAGGGTTTATGGGGTTGAATGGGGTATAGGTTTAGAGGTTTAGGGGGTTACAAGATTTACCAGCGAAGGATTTTAGGGGTTAGGGGTTAGGGTTTTGGGGGTTAAATGGAATCCACACTTAAATGGGTTCTGTTTAGGGGGTTAAATGGGTTAGCCTGGTTAGGAATTAGGGTTTAAGGGGTCAAGGGTTAAGGGGTTAGAGGTTTAGGTGTTTAAGGGGTTGAATGGGTTATGGGTTGGGAATTAGGGTTTAAGGGGTTATAGGTTTTGGGTTTAGGGGTTTAAATGGGTTTGGGTTGGTTTAGAGGTTTAGGGGGTTAGGGGATTTAGCAGTTAAGGATTTTAGGGGTTAGAAGTTAGTGGTTAATGGGGTTAAATGTGTTAGGTTTTTAGGGGTTTAGGGTGTCTAATTGGTTAGGGGTTGGGAATTAGGGTTTTAGGGGTTAAGGGTTTAGAGGTTTAGGGTTTAGGGGGTTAAATGGGTTACAGGTTTAGAGGTTTAGGGGGTTAGGGGATTTAGCAGTGAAGGATTTTAGGGGTTAGGGGTTAGGGTTTTTGGGGTTAAATGGAATCCACACTTAAATGGGTTAGGTTTTTAGGGGTTTACGGTGTTGAATTGGTTAGGGGTTGGGAATTAGGGCTTAAGGGTTTTGGGGTTAGGAATTAGGGTTTAAGGGGTCAAGGGTTATGGGTTGGGTATTAGGGTTTAAGGGGTTATGGGTTTTGGGGTTTAAGGGCTTAAATGGGTTAGGGGTTAACGAGTTAGGGGTAGGGGTTAAGGGTTTAGAGGTTTAGCGTTTAGGGGTTAAATGGGTTAGGGGTTTAGAGGTTTAGTGGGGGTAAATGGGTTAGGGGTTAATGGTTAGAGGTTTAGGGTTTAGGGGGTTAAATGGGTTAAGGGTTAGGAATTAGTGTTTAAGGGGTCAAGGGTTAATGGGTTAGAGGTTTAGGTGTTTAAGGGGTCGAATGGGTTATGGGTTGGGAATTAGGGTTTAAGGGGTTATAGGTTTAGGGTTTAGGGGGTTAAATGGGTTAGGGTTGGTTTAGAGGTTTAGGGGGTTAGGGGATTTAGCAATTAAGGATTTTAGGGGTTAGAAGTTAGGGGTTAATGGGGTTAAATGGGTTATGTTTTTAGGGTTTTAGGGTGTTGAATTGGTTAGGGGTTGGGAATTAAGATTTAAGGGGTTAGGGGTTAAGGGTTTAGAGGTTTAGGGTTTAGGGGGTTAAATGGGTTATAGGTTTAGAGGTTTAGGGGATTTAGCAGTGAAGGATTTTAGGTGTTAGGGGTTACGGTTTTGGGGGTTAAGTGGAATAAACACTTAAATGGGTTAGGTTTTTAGGGGTTTAGGGTGTTGAATTGGTTAAGGGTTTGGAATTAGGGTTTAAGGGGTTAGGGGTTAAGGGGTCAAGAATTAGTTTTCTGCAATAACATAATTCTCCAATCCCATACACTTCTGCTTGGAATGTCACACTTAACATTCATTTCCTTTTCAGATAATATTCTTTATCCCCTTACATCCATACCTAGGAAAATAAACTTCATTTCAATTTAATCTTGTGAAACTAAAGTGGAATATAGGAGGACCCATTCCAAGAAGGGAATCTCACTCAATGTTCAAATAATATTGTCCATTCCCTTACATCCATACCTAGGAAAATAGACTTCCTTTCAAGTTAATTGTGTGAAACTAAAGTGGAAGATAAAGTGACCCATTCCAAGAAGCTCATCTCACTTCAAAAATTTCTCGAGATTTCCAAGAATTTATAACGATATTAAGGTGCTATGCATTGTCTCCTTTATCACCTCATTGCATTTAGTCAATTGTTTTTTAAATTTAAATTTATTCATTAATTTCAAAAAAAATATTATGTAAATTATATATAGTTGTTTTTATTTTGATTTATGTTTTAGAATTTTATTTTATTTATATTAATATATCAATTAGTTTTATATAAAAATATTTTTAGTTTTTTATATAACATTGATATTACAAAATATTGTAACAAATTTTATTTAATTAAATCTTCATGTATTTTTTATCATTAATAATAATAAAATAATTTAAAATAAAATTATAATTTTATTATTTTTTATCATTTTTTAATTTTAATAAAGTACTATTTAAATTATATAACGTACCAATTCTAAAAACTTAATAATTTTTGTGTTTTAATATAGGAATAAAACTCTCATGCGAGAGTTTTCAAAACTCTCATGCGAGAGTTTTCAAAACTCTCATGCGAGAGTTTTCAAAACTCTCATGCGAGAGTTTTCAAAACTCTCATGCGAGAGTTTTCAAACTCTCATCCGAGAGTTTTTTTAACTCTCGTCTGAAAGTCTTCCCGAGAGTTTCCGTCAATAAAACTCTCAGACAAGAAAATGCATAACTCTTGTCCGAGAGATTTTTAACTCCGGTTAAACCCAATAAAACTCTCGGACAAGAGTTTTTAAAACTCTCGGTCGAGAAATAGAGTTGACTATTTTCTCGGATCAGAAATTAAAATTTTCTCCCAAATTCTAGCCGTCCGCCAAAAAGTGTTTCCCAACTTCGTGATTTCACCCTATCCTTGGCTAGGACATCATGTAAGATGCTTGCCATAAACAGTAAAATTGTACTTAAAAGCTGAGATTCGGGCAAGTGGGGACAACCACTTGTTATCTCGTCCCTTGGAGGCTAGGCCATATGGGGACCGAATCTGACCTTACAAAATAAAGTGAATAATTTGTACCATACGGTCGGAAAACATATACAAGAAAAATTAATATACAAGAACAATTAATTTCATTCTAGAATATATATATCCAATACATATAACATTTTTCATCAATGTACATGTATAGAAAAACTACTTTCAGTTGATACTAGAGCACGTGCTTGTACCCAAACAATTTGTAACATGTACAAACCACAAATAACATAAGCAGCTCAATTTTTAGTTGAGTACTGGAAGTTCTAAGACATATTTAATCCAAAGATAATAAATTGTTGGACACTTCACTCAAAAAAATTCTAATGGAATTCCATCCTCAATAATCCGTTCATGATCGGATTTTGACATTTTCCATTTCTTAATTTTTGAATTTTTCTTTGATTGAACTTCTATCAACTTTATGCGTGCTGCACACACCAAGTGACTATATTGACAACTTATGGAATCAGGTTCATAGTCTTCAAAGTAAACAAAGTCTCCACTTTGATGAGTTTGTTTGAAAAAATAACCTTTCAGTATAATAGACCCTGTGTCATACTGAAATCTGTGATCATTATAGTCTTGTAATAATTTCATTTTTCATTCAGTGAAATGCATCAAGTAATACTTCACATTTTCATCGTTGTCAATAGGTGCAATTATAGCAAAAACATCTCCTGCACAATAAAATAAATTTAACATTTAATTATGCATATTTAAATTTATTTCTAGATCTTTAAATCATTAGAAAGTAATTCAAATGTTACCTTCTCTAACAAGATCAGAAACTCGATCACCATCGGATGATATTGTAGTTTCCTCTGATTACATTTCTTTAAACATTGCAACAGACATTTTGTCCTTTGTATTTAGCTCTGTATGTTTCCAATCGTTCACGTACATTTTGTTTTCACAAACGTCATTGGATTTTGTGTTGTCTATGCAAACATCACAAAAACAAGAATATTTTCTTTTATCCAATGCAAACACATTTGTGGACAACTTTGTTTGAATTGAATGCAATTTTCTAGTCCCTTTTATTGTTTCAACGTCATTTCCAATTGATCTATCTACGTCTCCAATTCCAATATGCCAGAAAAACCTTTATATGGAAAATTAGAAAAAGAATTTGTAAATATGATATCAAAATACAATTAAAAATAATCATTGCATGATAAATGTACAATGTTTAAAATTAGATTTTCAATATAAATTAAATTGAATGTACCTTCGCACTTCTATTGATGGGTTGTTCTCATGGCTTAGAGTAGTGATGCACCATTCAACAACTTCTTCAGCGTTCACAAGTCGGCGTGCAGAGTGGTTCATTTGATATCTTCAAAGTACTCGTTTTATACATGCTCTTGCATCGTCATGTTCTCCTTTTCCATGGCCAGTCTCAAAGAAATTCCAACAATGTTTAATGCATGGTTTCTTATGAAGACAACACAACCAAAAGAATGATCGTGCAGATTTGAATTAACCTGCACATCCGTCTGACCATATCCAATGTTCATTGAATGTTATTCCATGATCTTTCAATGAATCATAATTTTTTCCAAAACAATGTTGTACAAAACATGTATCATGTGTACGATCGTCACTGATATAAAATTGATATTCTTTAGTTATATGTCGATTTTCACTCGTGCTTTCTATATGATCGAAATTTTGTTCAGCATGTCTATATACAATATGGAAAAGCATGGAGACTTGGTCAGAATGATAGTATTCACTCTGAATTTCTTTTTGTGGAACAAATGTGTAGTTTTCTGCAAAATCAATCACTGACAAAATGGTCCCTGGTGGAAAAACTTCACGAGATTTTTTTAATTGCAAGTCTTTCCATCGAGCTCTATGGGAATGCTTGGTGTATTTGTAAATTTATGCTTCAAACTTTCTCAAAAATTCTATCAGAAAAATTTCGTCTTCTCGTAATTCGATTATTTTAACACTATTTTCACCTTGAATCGATGTACTGATATATTCATATCTCTTCCATTTCACTTTCATGTTGGACAATGATTGATCATTTATATCAATACAATATTTGTTTTTAAATTTAGTCAAATTTCCACAATCATCGCATTTTTTACCACCAACACATTTTTTTTTGTAAAATAGTTCATCGCTTTCTCTTTCACATAGAATTTGAGATATGAATTCACGGATAGTGGAAGGAGGAGGTGAATCCTTCCATAATGTTCTACAGAAATCAAGGAATGTGTCATAATATAACTCAAATTCCACATGATAACAACAACAACAAGTGTCGCGTACGGTGATAGGTTTTACATACCATGGTTTTTGTTGAACAAAAGCACTGAGTGAAACATGAATTTGACGATTCTGTTTTTTGAAATTGTTGAATAAATATATCTGAGTGGTTTCCAAGAGATGTTTTTCATGTTCTTCGTACTGATTTCATGCTATTCTTCTTCGCATAACATGTCTTGCAGTTGGTGAAACACACGAATTGTTCTTCCAATATTCATATATTATTTTTTTAACATTTTCTCCAAGTCTATCTTTGTATGGTTGCCTACAAATAGCTCTCCAACAAGCGAGTTCATCATTTACATCTATTTGTAGTTGAAATTTTTGATGTTTGTGCAGAGTTTTTCGTGAGGTTCCCAGTGCTCGTGCCATAGATGTTATCAAACGATTCTCTTCAGTACTTGGTGAAACTATTGCCATCTGTATTCCTCTACGTATATTTGAAACATCTTTATCTCTATATCTCCTAATTGACTTTATAGCACTACTCATATTTTTTATCACCTCCTCATTCATTTTTTTATCTTTGGTTGATTTTCGAATACCCAATAGTGTCGTCGTTTCTTTTAATTTCCTTAATGATAGGAGACCTTTCAACATTTGAGCTTGAACTGTCACTTGCTCATTTGAGAAATACTCTTCAAAAATGCGCTGGACACGATATCGTATAACATGGTCAGGTTTTTTATCTCCATATGTGTGAGTGTCAACATTTTCTAACATCTCATTATCGATAGTGATTTCATCTGTACATATTCGAAAAAATAGTACATATTCAATAAATCACTAAATTAATAAGTATGTCAATAAATATTAAGAAAATTTTAAATATATCAATAGATCATAATATTTACATTTACACACCCGCTTCAATTTCTTCTTGAGGTTGATTTTCTTCTTCAATATTTTGAGGAGTATCTCTGTCTGTTTACATTAAACAAAATATTTTTCAAACTAGTTCATCAAATAAAAATTAAGCTTCACATTTTACATTAGGAAAATTTTAAATATATCAATAGATCATAATATTTATATTTACATAACTGCTTCAATTTCTACTTGAGGTTGATTTTCTTCTTCAATATTTTGAGGAGTATCTCTGTCTGTTTACATTAAACAAAATATTTTTCAAACTAGTTCATCAAATAAAAATTAAGCTTCACATTTTACATTGGGAAAATTTTAAAAATATATCAATAGATCATAACATTTACATTTACATACTTGCTTCAATTTCTGCTTGAGGTTGATTTTCCTTTTCAATATTTGAGAGGGCTTCTAACTTTCTTTTGCAAGATTGTCTCGTTTCTTCTCTATGTGCTTCAGGGTCTCTTTTTCGATCATATTTTCTTGCACAAGTTCTTCGATTTCCCATGATAATAGGGTATGAAGTTCAAAAAATTAGACAATAACTCAATTACAAAAAATATCACAAAAGATTTAATTTAAAAAAATTCAGTGTAAATTTTTTGTAAAAAATACATACTCCAATCCAAAACACACTTTAAAAAATTCGAGAGAAAAATGTTTTATAAAAATGAAACGAAGCTCAAAAGATTTACTCCAACTCAAAACACGTACATACCTCCAAGAAATGTCTTCCAAAAAATCAATTTGCTTCCAAGAAATGTTCTTAAACCCAAACTTTGAAGAAACCTCCAAGAAATGTCTTCCAAAAAATCAATTTGCTTCCAAGAAATGTTCTTAAACCCAAACTTTGAAGAAACCTCCAAGAAATGTCTTCCAAAAAATCAATTTGCTTCCAAGAAATGTTCTTAAACCCAAACTTTGAAGAAAAGTTTTTGAACCCAAACCAAAATCTTTGTAAAATGAGATGAAGTGTGTGAAATGTGCGAAAATTGTGAATCATTTTGCGGCAATTTATATTGACGCGAAATGTGTTTTAGTAGGGGGCTCCACAAAATTTTCTGGCCGACGGAGAGTTATACAATAGTTCGGCCGAACTTTTGATCAAAATTTCGGCTGAACTATTAAGAAGTTAGATTTAACGAGTCTTAAGTGAAAAACATAGTTCGGCCGAACTTGGACTAAAAGTTCGGCTGAACTAACGCGTCACCAATTACACAAAAACCAGGCTCTGAAAACGGTTCTGCAACTTTGGACTGATTAAACTCCATGAAAGGTTGTTAATTAACTGTCGGAACCAAGACAAGCATTTTCAGAATTGAATCTACTTTCAGGAAATATAACTTTTATGGAATTTAATAAACATTTATTAATTTTAATTATTTTTCTAATAAAATGGGTGCAAACAATTTCTAAGGGTCATTGTGATTCAGTGAAATCAAAATTTTGTATCTCCCAAAATACATTGTAAAAAAATTTGAAAAAATTATGGGGCATTACATTGGTCCGTCGTCTCTAATGGGTAGCTTTTATATTTTTAGTTTATAACTTATATGTTAAGAAATTTCTTGCGACGCGAAACATATCCAAAATATGCAGTTTTTCGTATTGGACCAGTTCAAAAAATTCTAGTAATTATGATATGCATCCATTGGCTTTGTAAATATGACTAAAACAAGGTAGACTCTGTCTAGATTGTTGTAACAGATTTTGTTTTTTCAAAAACACAAATTTTCAATGAATACAACATTGCGTCATAACATGACTTCTTATGAATCCTTTGATTGTTAAGAAACACACACTCAAAGAAACGCTAAGTTGACATATCAAATCTGCATAAAAAAATTTCAAAAATAAGTAATAGAAAGCTAACAAAATTTCTCACAACTTTTATTTTTATCGCAAAATGAAATTCTACACAAAAAAATTGTTATAGTTTGCAGAAAGTTGAAGAACCGAAAAAAATGAAATTTTTTTCTCAAAAAAGGGCAAAAAGTGTAACCCAGCTTCACATTTTCACCTTTTAAATAAACAACTTGGCTGAAAGCTTATATATTAAACATTATTGGGTAATTGATCTTTACTTTGTTACATTATTTGGTAACTGTAGATTTATTATTTTATTTAATTTAATTTTTAACTATGCTAATTGAAAAAATATAACTTTAAATTTATATTTAATTATTTGTTTTTCAATTTTCTTTAAATTTTGTATATTTTATAGTTATTTTTTAAACCACATCATTGTAGATTATTATTTTATTTTTAAATATGCTAATTAAAAAACATATAGCTTTAAATTTATATTTAATTATTTGTTTTTCAATTTTTAAAAATATTGTATATTTTATAGTTAAGAATGTGTTTTTAATAGATTTTGTATTTTAGTTAATTAGTTTAGCTACGTTATTATAATTAAGATTAATATTTAAATTATTCAAAGAAAATAAACAAATTGGATTAAAAAACACTAGGGAAAAGTAATTTTAATTAATACTTTCATTCATGGTAGAATGGTTAGGCAATGCTGCATGAATAATAAAAAATAAAATAATATAAGTGGAGAAGATATTGCAAAACAAAAAATTCTAAGTGGACATGTAAAACATAGATTCTATCCGTAAGTATTAGTAAACGCTTTAATAAATCAAATATATTATTATAAAATAAACAATTTAACATAAAATATAAATCATATTCTAATCATAATTAAAATATTAGAATTTCAACACGAACTAATTATGAAATTTGACATTAATTATAGAGTAATTTATTAAATAATATATGTTTTTATCTTTAAAAAAGAGGACACATTCTCCAGATGCGGATGTTTGTCAGGGTTGATGGGACATGGGTCCCTGCGCGCCTCCCGAAGGAGCTCGCGTGGAGTGGCCTTAAGGCCCTCTGTACAGGCATTTATGAAAACATAAATTCACCAGCTCGCGCATACGTTAATTCACTTGCTTGGATTCTTATTCAATTTCATATGGCGGTTCTCTTGGCTATGGAGCTTGTTCTAGATGCTTCGGATGGTTGTGATTGCAGTGGTGGCTCTCCGCTTCCCCTTCGCAGTGTATGCCCTCCACGTTTTGCCGAATCCAGCACGAGAACGCACACTGGGCATCGTTGCACCTTACTTGATTCTTTTGAGCCACTCCCTGGACATCACTTCTCCCACAGCCTCTTCTGTGGTGCTAATTCCCCTCATAGTGCTTGGGCAGCTAATCTCGGTGGTTTTGTCTCTACTCATTGCGCTCATTCGGCAATCTTTGGCAGTGTTAATTCCCCTCTCTGGACTCCTGAGCTCTCTGTCCGTCCCTTCTGCTATAGACTCCACCACCCTGCCCCTGTCTCCATGTCATGCCTCCGCCACAGAATGCGGTGCCGGCGAGGCACCAGTCGGGGCCGAGCTGCTCACCACTGCCCTTCCACCAGCTCCGCCATGGGGTCTTCCTCTGCTGATGAGGAGCATGTCCAGCCTCAGGCCTTGCGAAGCTGCAAAGGATGAGGCCTCCATAGGGAAACTGTTCATGTTGCTCAGTCAATCCCTTCCGCGGCTTTTAACCCTTCCAGTAGTGCTTTCCTTCCTATCTCTCATGAGCATGCTAGTCTCCCCATTCGGAAAACCTCCCAGCGTGCAGAATTTCGATTCGAATGCTCCTTGGATAAACCAATTGTTACAGCTTTCATCACTGTAACTCTTTGTGAAGAGTCTCCCCTCCCTGCTCCAGCCCGTATAGTCTCTCCCAGCCTCCTCTTGTCTCTAGCTTCCCCAAAAGCACAGATTTACCCGCAGACTCCATTCTTCCTTCCAAGGAGGCGCAGCGCAAGGAGGCTGAAGCCACTGACAAGGAGGGCGCTCTCAACGAAGGACTGGATAACAACAGCGATGAATATGGGTGTAGGATCGTGGAAGAACCTCCGTCTCTGGCTCATGAACAGTGACACTCACAGCTCTCAAACTCTTCAAGTTTTTTTGTTCAATCACTGTTGGAATTTTTTGTTTCCTTGCCTCAAGGCTCAGCTGGAAAATCTGATTGGTATTTTTAGTATATATCTCTATGTATCCCTGCTATGTATGAACTATAGGCCGGTTTCCCTTCTAAGGGCGGCCAAACCATCTTTGTTAAAAGGACTGGTGTCCCTTCTAGGGCAGTCCAGACTCTCTTTGACGAGCTTGTTCATCAAGCCCAGTGTTCAGGCTCTCACAGATGACACTGTGGCAGTTTTGTACTAGTAATTTTTATACATAATAGAATTAGTTTTACATAGAAAAAAAAAAAGAGGACACATTTAAATTTGAAAATGTCATACTTATCAAATTTAATAATACTAATTGTATATTTTAATTTAACATTATTATCTGATAAGAAATTATAGATATCAATTCAGAATAGTATTTAAAAAACATACTTTATAATATATTTTACATCATAAAAATCATACAAATTAACTAAATTATAATCTTATTTAATAATAATAATAATCAACTTTATTTTAAATTATAATCATTAATATTAATTTACATATATACATAAGAGATAAACATTTAAGGTAAACATTCACACATTTAAAAAAATATGTAAAAAGAAAAAGATAATAAAACCATAATCTTGTTTATTATTAATAATAATAAATTTTATTTTAAATTATATGTGTGTGTGTGTGTGTGTGTGAGGGCTAACCATTTACACATTTAAAAAAAATATGTAAAAAGAAAAATATAATAAATCAATAATAAGTTACAAGTGTTGCATAGTAGTTTAGTTACGAGGTAAAATTTTAAAAAGTATAATGCTTATTTAAATTTCATATAACTAAGTACATTTGTTAAAAAATAACTATTTACTTAAAAGTAAAAGAAAATGACAATCTTTCAAGCATGTCCATGTGTTGATGTACATGTGAATAAAATTGTTGTACTTAGGAATTTTTGTTATATCGTTATACTACTAAATTAAGATAGTTTTGATTTGAAGATTTACTAATTCTAATATGCTTAGAGATTTACTAATTCCAAATTTTAATAGTCAATGGTGTTTTCATATAATATGTTTAACAACATCTTCATTACAATAAATATTGTAAGACACTTAATATATTTATGTTTAAGAACAAGTTTTTTACCAAGCATTTTTAGTATAATTTTAATATGTTAAAAAAAATAGAACAATTTTGAAATCAACTTTGTTACAAAGTATCATAGACATGCTCAAAATCAAATTGCAACATTTTTATATTTACATTTAATGACATAGATATGCTCAAAATCACATTGCAACATTTCTATATTTACATTAAGCCGTAAGTAGCAGCTACTCTGTAACCCTTGTTTAAATTTTAAACACATTTGCTTGACATTTCTTCTCATTCATTATTTAAATTTTTGCACTCACTTGCGTCTCCGCTTAAATATAAAATATTGTTTATTCTAAATGTCTTCAAGAGAAGAAACTAACCTTTGAAATATAATATATTGTTCTTTCTAAATGTCTTCGAGATGAAGAAATTGAAATGTGGCCCTTCGTGATGGGATGGGCAAAGTCAGTTTTATAATGACAATCAAACGTACTTAATTTCTTTTTATGTCCGTTCAGGTATCAAATCAATTTTCATATATTATTTTATTTATTTATTTTTTTGACATGGGTGTTAGAGCCAGTTTGTTTTGTTTTGTTTTTTTAATACAAATACAAATAAAAAATTAAATTTTTAATTAATAAATACTTAATTATAATTTAATTATAATTTAGAAAAAATATTTGTATGAAAGTTAAATTAATAATTTTTAATTAATAAATATTTAATTTAATATTTAATTATTATTTTGAAAAAATATTTATATAAAAGTTAAAAATTAATTTAACAGTTAAAGTATAAAAATCTATGAATTTAGAGTAGAATTTTAATGACACACATGCTCACTTACTAGATAATTTTATTTCAAATATTAAAATTTAGAAAGTAATTAATATATTTTATATGAATTTTAAATAATAATTTTAATTAAAAATAAGATTTTAAATTTAATAAAAATAAAAATAAATTAATTATATATATAATGATGTAATAAATTAACTATAATGATGTAATAGTTAATAATTTTTCATATAGATTTATAATAGTGATAATAATAATAATAATAATTTATTTTTAAAGTAACATTTAAGTCAAATATCTAATTGTTGTAGGATTTTTTTTTTTTATGGGAATGTGATTGTTTCATTAATATAATGATATGAATAAATTGATTCAACTATTGACTAAGCCTTAATCTTATATCTCATTGCCAGCAATCTCATTAATCCGAGTTAAGTCGGCTAGCTAGCCTTGTTCTTCCCACCACCTACCCTTTACCGAAGGACTTATACCTTTTCTACTTCGCTTGACTAATCCGACAACCAAACGTTCGAACTTAACATATTTACGCATGGTGGGGACATCCTCAACACCATGTGCTGGGAAAGAAAGAAACGTGCTACTGGCTAGACAAAGAAAGAGCCCAGCTCCTTGTAATGATTTTATTGCTAAATTTTATGGAGGTGTACATACTCAACTCCCTTCTAGATCTCAACCTATAAAATTTTACAAAGAAGTACATGTTCTTAACTATTCCACTCAAACTTTAAAAAATTATCAAAATTTAAATTTAATATTTCGATTTTCTTTTCATAGTTATTACAACAAAGAGCATACTTATTCTTTGAACAATCAAGATAAAAATTTAGGTTTTTTGGGTTAAGAAGGAGTAACTGCTTCCAATTTGGAAAGAATTTCCCTAGGTAGACTTAATTTTCTCCATATTCTTCGTCCAAGGGCTTAAGTCTCTTGCGTCCCTTCTTATTTTCCTCTTTAACCATCTTGGGGGATCTCTCAAAAGCTAGATATGAACTCTTAAATGGGGATTTGAAGAAATTGAATCAAATTTAGCATTAGTTGTGTGATGATATGGCATGGATCACAGATCTTTATTGAGGGAGGCCTTGGAAATAGAAATCGTGCATGGAAAATCCAAATCCATGTCTTCTAGGAGGTCTTAAATCTCATTCTCTCCCATTACTAAGATAGTTGGTTCCTTTGGTAGAGAAATTTGCAAATTACCTTCTATATTATTTTCTGTAGGCACTATTGGGGGTGGAAAAGAGTTGGGAGCACCTCCAATAGCTGATTGGGGGACTGATTGATTAATCCATTGCATCACGCGGGTCTCCTCCGGAGAGGAGAGAAATGCAAAATTATTTCCAGATATAGGGGTTTGACCATAATTTGTGGATCCCTAAAGTCTGAAATTCCTTGTTTTGGGAAGAATTTTCCAAAATGCTCCTCCTCTTTATGAGTTGAATTATTTTCTGGTAAATCCTTTGCAGTGACCGAATAATCTATGAAAATATGTCCATATTCATGAAAATTGTCGCATATAAATTCGACATACTCATAATCTAGTGTATGTTCCAAAGAGTATCTTGATAATAAGTGTCCATTGAAGCTGGAAATGGCTACGAAATATTCATATAGACAAAGGTCCTTCCTTAGGATGTGTATCTCCCTCTCTTATTTTCCTCAAAAAAATTGACAAAGCTACCAATGGCATTTCCAAAGCCTTCAAGGACTTATTCCTCCCAATATTACTTTAGAAGAGAAAAGAACCAAACCCATACCTTGGAAGCAAGGAAGCCTACCTTCTGAGGATTGTATTTATCTTGCAAAAATCACATGTAGAACCAACATTATTAGAAAAGTAAGGCCCTCCTTCAAAACCTTCATTCTATATTTCAAGCTAGATCAAAATATAGTGAAGAACCATTTTCTACCCAACTCTAGATATATTTGTCCCTTGAAGTTCCATTTATTTTGGATCCAACTGATTAAGGAATTTTCAGAGCACCATAATCTAATGAACTTGTATACCAAATCATGATTCTACATATATATTCGACGTATAATTGTGTAATCTTGTTATATCTGACCTCATACATCAGATCTTGCATTAATTTTGGTAGACAACAACCTTGAATTTTATATCTCTAGAATGCTCCAAGTTGTGGTTTCTCAAGTAGTAACTAGAATCTATATTACCTCCATCTGAGCTTTGAAAAAGACTCAATGATGAGTATTTTGGTAATGATCATCAGATAATATAGTATTCCTACTAACGCCTGAGATAATCTAACTGAAAGGATGAACCCTATCCATTAAAAACTTTACAAAATGAACTCTAGCAAAAAAAAAGACCCTAAAAATAGTTTTAGAGTATTTTACTTTCTTTCAAATACTTTAAAATATTATTATTCAAAATTTATAAATACATATTTAATAAATTTCTGTTAATATAAATATATGTTTTTTAAAATATTATTATTTACTTTTTAAATATATTAATACTATTTTAATTTAAAAAAATTGACTAATTTATAAAAAAATTATTCATGATAATCTAATGCATTTAAAATTGAATTAGATTTTAAATACATTAGATTATATCATGCATTTAAAATCTTATAATAACTACATTTAATATAATAAAGGTTTAGTTTTAATTACTAATATAGATAGTTACTTCAATAAATATAGATAGTTATTTAGTAAATATAGATATAGATATAGTTAAATATAAGATAGACTAACTCCACAATATTGTAGGGTTAGCCTATTTATATTGTAATATAGGTATTTAAAAATTACTATAATAATCTTTAAATATCTTAAATTCTATATCAATTTAATTTCAAATTATGTAGAATTTAATTTATGTGATTTAAATTCTACATAAATTACTAATATGTGGAATTTATAAACTCTACATTATTATATACAATATTTTTTTTCTTAAATAATAAATTTAATAATAATAATAATTAGTGAGTAAATTTGTATAAGTTATAAGCTTTTATAATAGAAAAACCTTTATCTAAAAATATTAATGTGTAGTTATTTATATTATATAAATGATTTATGTTTTGCCATATTTTATTGTTTTAAAATATTATTGCTAGAAATTTATGAATATGTATTTAATAAATTTATGTTTATATTAATATATTTTTAAAAAATATTAATGTGTAGTTATTTATAATATATAAATGATTTATGTTTTAAAATATTGTTGCTAGAAATTTATGAATATGTATTTAATAAATTTATGTTTACATTAATATATTTTTAAAATAATATATTTAATTTAGTATATATATATATATATATACCTTGAAATTTTATGTATTTTCGATCCAATTTATGAGAGAGTTTTCAAAGAACCATAATTCAATGAACTTGCACATTAACTCATACTCTATTTATATGGGATACATTTTGCAATTTTGATAGATATTTTATTTTGGCAAAATACTCCAAATTATAACCCTAACTGAATTTTTAAACAAACACAAATAATATTCCTATGAAACTCCTTAGATAATCTAACACGAGGAGGGAGCTAGCCTCACACTAGCCATAAACGACTATACCAAATAAAAAACCTTTAAAATCTCTTTACCTTTAAAATCCGTTTACAATATTTTACTTGCTTTCAAATACTTTAAATATGTTTACAACGTTTTACTTGCTTTCCAATACATTAAAGTATTATTAATTTATGTAAAATATATGTATTTTTAATATTAAATTCAAATTTTATAATAAGAAAGTAGGGATAATAATCACTTAATATAACCCAATAAAATTAAAATTAAAAAAAATCATAACCCAAATTTATAAATATACGAACACATTTGTATGAGTAATAAATTTCTATAAACGAAGCAAGTTTATTTAAAATATATTACTGAGAATTTGCTTATAAGAAATACTTGAATTCGTTTATATGGAATTTCATTGTTTTAAAATATTATTGTTAAATTTAATAGATATGTATTTAATAAATTTATGTTTAAGTAAACATATATTTTAAAATAATATATTTATTTGTGTTTAAAGATATATTTAATCTTTAATTGAAGGATATGATAATTTCTTAAATATTTAACTGTGAAACAATTATGAAATATTAATAATTCTATTTTTATTTCATTTTTAATTGTGAATTATTTAGAAAGCCATAGGATAAAATTATTTCAATATTACTCTTAGCCATAAATAAAATATTTGGATGTTTACATAAAGAAACATAATTTTAGATAGACTTTAGGGAAAGAGAAAGTAATTAAAAATGAAAAGAAAAATATTATATTTTCATAAGGATAATGTATGATTTTTATCATTAAAAAAAATATTTTAATACAAAACTTAAAATAAATGATTTAAATATTCATAAATAAAATATTTGAATATATAAGATTAAGTAATAATTATCAATATTTAAAAATAAATTAATAACAAAAAAACTAATATGAATCATAAATGAAATATTTTAAGGTTCATATTAAGTAAATATTTCAATATTAACTATGTATATATAATATATGATTAAAAAAATATGTATATATTATATAAAATATTGAAAAAAAACACATTTTTTATGGTTAATATATTTCCATCTTACTAATTTGAATTGTGTAATTTACATAATCCAAGTTGATGCGGGAGCATTAAAGCTTTCAAGCCATTAAGTCTTGAATGTAGCAAAGCTTCAAAAAGGGGTCTTCATTTTTGAGAAAAAATTATATTATTATATGTAAATAATTTGTATTTTTCAAGTTAATATATTTTATGAGTTGTAGAAATAAATAGGTCATAATTTTAGAAAAGACATGGACAAGAAAGATTTTATCCACAAGGAAAAAGAAAATATGAATTGAAAAACATGAGATTTATGGAATACATCATGAGATCTTTAGGGAATAAATTGAGTTATTTAGGGATTTAGGAAACTTTAATTTTCTTCTAAAGTTGTATTTAGTCAATGTAAGCCTAGGGGGAAAGCTAATGACCAAACGAATGTGAAATTAGGCCATGGTTACAAAGAAAGAGATAAATTTCTGAATTAGATTGCATGTATAGAGTTTTAATGAATGAGAGTAAATGGATGCATCCTTATGCTTATAATTGTCTATGTGTGTATGTGTGAATTAAGAATTCCTACAACTGTGTGCAATATGGAATTAAGAAGGGTTTCAGTTATGTGTGAACATTGAAGCTAATGATAAATTTATGTATAAATTTTTCATACAAAGATATTATCCATGTGTTAAGAGTGAGATTTAATATCAAAT
Organism: Pinus albicaulis; assembly: GCA_034641835.2. Taxonomy (NCBI): domain Eukaryota; kingdom Viridiplantae; phylum Streptophyta; class Pinopsida; order Pinales; family Pinaceae; genus Pinus; species Pinus albicaulis. The sequence continues at coordinate 66,002 of JAXQQM020077199.1, read as the reverse complement.
ACAATTATCTAAGAAGAAATTTTTGCAAGTATAATTAAACTTTGTTGTGCGAGAGAAGGAGAATGAAAGGGTGAGATTTTGTTAAGGAAAAATTAGGGAGACTATACAAAGATCTGATTCTTCATATTCCAATTGCAGAAGTTGAAAGGGACTTATAAGAAGTATGTAGAAGTATGTGTACACTTAGAGTAAATACATGAATTCATTGTGTGATGAGAAGATGAAGGGTCAAAACCTCCATGGAATCTATGAAAATATCGTAGATGTATGAGAATCCTGAGAAAAAAGTCAGTAGTCAATTTAAGTGTTCAATGTCAAGCTAAGCATCAAACACTGGTATTCAACAAATGTCGATGTTCATCCTTAGAGTTTTAAAAACCATTTTATAAAATTTATGTAGGTGGGACAAATTTTAGAGACTCCTACAACCAAAAATTAACAATGAAGGAGTAAGATCTCGAGCTAGATTAAATAAAGGTGAAGACACATGAAAATTTGGATTTTCCTGCATTAAGTGGTATCAAAGCAAGTATGATCTTTGGGAAAGGAAGTCAGAGTAGGTTTTATCTTTGGAGGAGAAATTCGTGGATTGCAGCATCAATGGTTTGAGAAATCTAATGAGGTAAATATGTCTTTATATTCAATATATATTGAAGTTTCATGGATTGGGATATTGGAGAAATAGAAAGAACACTAATGTTATTTAAATCTATGAATATAATTTCTACTTGGGGAGGATGCAATAGCATATTCTTTGGATTTGAAAGAACAATGAAAGATATATAATAGTAGAGATAGCATAAGGTTTGAAGATTGCAACAAATAGTGTGCATGTTCACATAAAATTGAACATACAGGAAAATTTGGTCTTTTCAATTCAATAATTTTATGAAAGGAATTGTTGATTATAGGTAGTAGTGATGAGGATAATCACAGTAAGAAAATTGTAACCAAGAACAAAGAAAGTTATTGGAGGTTGTGGCAAATAACCTTATACATTCCAACTGAACTGGGAAGGAAAAGGACAAGTGAATGTTCTCAGAGGAAGTGAAGATTTGTAGAAGCCTAAAAAGAGTAGAGAAGCTCAAGAGGTTATAGAGGAGAGAACCAAGGATACCAAAAAGCTTGGCCTAGAGATAACTTGGTGAGGTATTGTAACATGTCAACGAGTAACTTGTTATTATAGAGAATTGGATGTCATCTACAAGTGTATAAAGTAAATCTCACAAAGAAAGAAGGAAGATGACTATTGATAGTCATGTCATGTGTTTAGGGAGAATCCAAAACAAAAGAAAAAAGGAAGCCAAGGAAATTGTCATAATGATAAGGATGATTCAAGAGGAATTTGATCAAATTTACTAAGTTGAATGTACAACTAAATGTACTAATGGAACTGCTACATGAAGGTGAGGAAGATCAAAAGTGTAGATGGACTATGTGGAAGAAAGTGAAGTGAACAAAGTTGCAAGTGAAGTTGGAGCATAGGTTGAATGATAAATTGAAGGATGAAGAGCTCATACAATTAATATGAATGTTCATTATTGTGAAAAAAACAAGAACATATCCTTTGTGAAGATGAGGATGAAGGAGCTAATGAGATCTAAGGATCTCATAATTTTAAAACTAATGAAATTTTTTTCAAAGTAGGTCATGTACTTGTAGATGAGGGAGAATTACCTCATGAAAAAATACTAAGGAAATTCTAATTAATGGAATTAGTGATGAAATTATTATACCATAGCAGGGATACATCCTTGGAGAGGAGGATAAAGGAAATGATAGACATACTGTAAGTTTCGTGAACTATTATGAAATTTCATATCATCATGAGGATTTGATGTCTGACACATCAACTGATGCCACATAACCTTGTGATTTTAAATCTGAAAATTTGTTTATAGTTGTAGGTTTTGTTGTATATCGACAAACATCTACAACTATCACCAAAATAGAGAAAAAACAAAATCTAAATTATGTTTCAAGTGAAGAAGAAGAAGAAGTGTCTTCACAAAGCAAGGAAGAAAGACATTATCAGAAATTAGTGTTGAAGGAAAATGAGGTTGTACAATCTCATAAAGTGAACATGATGCAGTTGGCTCAAGAAAGAAATCAAAAGGTGGACAATGATGGAGAATAACATATGAATTCAATGCTCGTAAGGGATGAAAAATATCTTATGAAAAAAGAAAGAGATATGTACTTCGAGGAATAATTAAAGCTTTTGGAGAAGTGGTTGGTAGAAGACACAAATGTTGATTATGACACGAAGGCTACAAATTCAATTCAAGGTAAATTCATTGATTTTTTTTGAAGAATTGAATTTCTTAGAGGAGAAATTAGAAATTCAGAAGGTGCTTATTCAATATGCAAAACTGAGGTGAGAAGAGGAGGAAATTGTAATGAAAGACAATAAAAAGGAGGAAGTTGCAAGGAATGAGCACCAAATAGTGAAGAAAGTGTATAAACAAGAATTTTATGTCTTGTAACTCTTATGCGCAAGGAAGATATGGAACAACAAGCAAGAGATCATAACAAGTTTCTATAGTGATGGACACAGTTGGATGAAGAAATTGACAAGTTGTGTATGCTGATGAAGAGGATAATCAAGATAAATTACAACAAAAGGAAAAGGAATACCAATAACAAAGTATATCCAACTGAGTAACTTTCCATCAACAATGTAAGAAGGTGTGGTAAAAAGTGTAGCAAGAAAGTATCAATTTGACTTAGCCTTGGTCAAATTGAGAAAATTTGAAATTTCCACATCAATAGACAACTTGGAGGCAATTAACTAGTGTGGCATGGCTCTTGTCACACAATTAAATTAGTAAATTTGAGTTAGAGGTCTTGGATTTCAGTTATGCATGCTTGATTGCTAATTTGTAGCAATCCAATTCAGTTATTTCGAGTTGTAATCATTTAAACTAGTTATAATTGTCAACATAACTACTTGGAGGCCAGTTGTATAGTGGGACAATAGTCTAACTTAGAGATCATCCAGTTAACTGATCAATCAACCAAAAATAGCTCATGCATGCAAGGAATTTGAATTTCTCAGTTGTTGTGGAGATTCAAAGGTAGTGTAATATTATTTGTATACTAGAATTGAGTGTACAAGTGTTGCATGCAATCAATGATCACTCCTTGGGAATTGCACAGTAAATTGGAGGAAAATTCCTAAAACACAGCGGAATATATCCTCAATATTTTCTCCAAGGAAATAGGAGCTCGGATTGGGGAATAAATTTACTAAGTCTCGGTCAGAGCTTCTCATTGAGCAAAGAGAAAAATTATTCTTTTGCAGGTTGTGCTCAGAGTGAGCTAGCAATTGTAATAGATTTTCTATTCATCTGGTTAAATGCAAGCATTATTAAGGGGTTTTACTAGTTGATTGATGCATGTTTGAAATATTTTTTCTAAATTGTGAATTAATTTCCAAAAAGTAGTAGAGTGGAATTTTGTCTCTTGATTTAGATTAATTTCCTGAGCAACAGCAATTCTATCACAAAATTTATACATGGTATCAGAGCTAGATTCACATTAGAATAATAATTTTGAAGTTGTTCCTTAGGAGATTCAAATTTGCAGCTTAATTGTAGCAAGATTTCCTCAGAGTTGGGAGAATGGCCTTCAATGGAATAAGATTAGATTATGCCTTGGAAGGAAACTCAAATTTCATTTACTGGAAGAATTACATGGAGGTAGTGCTTAATTAAAATGGATTGTTGGAATATGTCATAAAAAAAATTCCAAAATCAGGATTAAATGATACCCAAAACCTAACCAAATGGAAGAAAGATGTATCCAAGGTGAGGAGAATAATATTGGAGGGAGTGAGAAACCACATTGTCTCAAATCTCCATGGGAAAGAGACTCCTTTCACAATGTGGAAGGACCTTAGTGAGCTATTTCAGAATAATAGTGACCATAGAAATTTGGCCCTCAAAGACAAACTTTAAAAAATTAAGATACAGAAGAATGATACTATTTCGCATTATCTCACCATATTTACACAAGTTCAGGATGAACTTGGAGGGGATGGTGTGAATGTTGCAAAAGATGACCTGGTGAGCCTTTCTCTTCGAGGCCTTCCCAAAATTTGGCAGAGCTACCAGGACTCAGTGAATGGGAGGGATAAATTACCAAATTGGGAATGTTTATGGTCCGATTTGGTAAAAGAAGAAATCAGCCAAAGTACTAGATATGGAGTTTCATCCAAGGGAGAGGATGAAGAAAAAATTGCATTGGTTGGAAGGGGAAAGAAGAAAAAATGGAGAAATCTCAAACCAAACCTGATTCCAGCCAAGGGGGCAAGAAGAAAGACTTGTCCAAAATAAAATGCCTCGATTTTCATGAATCTAGGCACTATGCTACAAAGTTTCCACACAAAACGTCTAGCAAGAAGAGCTTATGAAGAGGAGCAGGTGAAGAATTTTCTTCACAGTTTGAGCTAGGCTTCACCCTTATCGCATGCATGGCTAGGGTTCTGATGGGGAGTGTGTGGTACTTGGACTCAAGTGTCTTTTTGAACATGATAGGGTGTAGAAGGTTTTTGAGTGAGATAGAGGACAAATGTCTGGAAATGCATATTGAGCTTGGGGATGATGGAAGGTACAATGCTACCGATATTGGTATAATAACATTTAAGAGGGAGTTAGGATCCCCTCTTCACCTAAAATATGTCATGTTTGTTCGAGGCTTGAAGAAGAACCTCATCTCTGTAGCATTTTGGAATACCATGGTTATTATGTAATTTTCAATAAACGGAAAGTCTTTCTGAGGCACATAGCCACTAGGAAGGTGAAGCAGGTCAGGGTTCATGTGAAGAACATGTATAAACTTGATGTGGAATATTGTGTTGCATTAAGCAGTAAGGCGGAGAAAGTGGAGAGTCACGATGTCGGTGAGATTTGACACAAAAAACTTGGTCATTTTCACCATGGTGCCCTAAAAATTATGCAACAAATAACCACTAGGCTCCCTAAAGGATCATTGGAGCAACAAGATGTCTACTAGTGTTGTACCTTGAGGAAGTATGTAAAATACACATTCCATGATTGTGATAGAAAAGCACATGTAATATTGGAGAGAGTCCACTCTAATGTTTGTGGACCCTTCTCAATCGCCTCCACTGCTAGACATAAATACTATGTTATTTTTATTGATGATTTGTTAAGGAAGTGTTGGATCTTCTTCATGCGGAATAAGGATAAAACATTCTCAAATTTTGTAGAATTCAAGGAACTAGTTGAGAAATATATCAACAAGAAGTTGAAGGCACTAAGAAGTGGCAATGGAGGTGATTATTTTTAAAATTACTTCAAGTACTTTTGTGCCAAAGAAGGAATTCGAAGAGAAATGACAGCTCTCCACAGCCCAAAATAAAATGTGGTAGATGAGAGAAATAAGAGGAGCATTGTAGGAGCTATGAGAGATATGCTACATGACCAAGCCCCGCCATTTCATTTGTGGGAAAAGGAATGTAATAGAACATTCTACTTGCTAAATCGGATTCCTCATCAGATGCTTGGTATGATTACACTGGCGGAGGCCTTCATGGGTAGAAATCCATATGTGTCTCGTTTCATAATTTTTGGAGCCTTTGTTTACTGCCATGTATCCAAATATTCAAAGAAGAAAGTTGAGCCTACATTTGAGTTGGGACATTTTATGGGTTTCACTGAAACTCGATACAATTACCGAGTGTACTTACCTTCCCTAAGAATGGCATATTCGTGAAGGGATTTCATGTTTGGTGAGGAGAAATAAATGAGATTCTCTCTTGAGAGGGAGCTATGAATCTCACCATAAGAGGATATTTTAGCTCTAGTGGAAGATCCTTAGGAGGTGCCTCAAGAAGTTGTGCCGAAACCACAAATGAAGGGGTAGAGAGGAGGTAGAGTGGAGACAACCACTCAAGAAGGAAAATCCAGAAAAGTTAGTAAAGGAACCAGGGAAGATGATATATTAGTGCAGGATGTGAGGGATAATGTGTGAGCTCCTTCAAATTAGTGCAGGAAAAGGAGGTCATATGAGAGGTGCACTAGCTACATGGCTCTAATGACTAATCTTGTAGAGACTGAGCCAACCTCTTTTGAGGAATCAGTTTAGAAAAAATTTTGGGTTGATGTAATGGTGGAAGAATATGAATCCATCATGAAGAACAATGTTTGGGAAGTAGTATCATGGCTAACAGATAAATTAGTTGTGTGTTCGAGATAGACCTTCAAGGTTAAAACTATAATAGACAAAGGCATAGAGAAGTATAAGGCCATATTTGTGGCCAAAGGATTCTCTTAAGTTGAGTTAATTGAATATGAGGAACCTTTTCTCATATAGCAAGGTATTCATCCATTAGATCAATTCTTGCACTGGTTGCACAAATTTGGTTAAGATCCACCAGATGGATGTAAAAATAACATTTCTCAATCATTTTATTGAGGAGGAAGTGTAAATAGAGAAACCAAAAGGTTTTGAGACATTTTATTGGGATTATTATGTGTTCAGACTCAGGTGAGCATTATACGGTTTGAAATAGGAATCTCAAGCTTAATATGTTCAGTTTGATAGTTATCTCACTAGATTAGGCTTCACCAAAAGTGAAGCGGATCTGAATCCCTATCAAATGCTGGTAGAAGTTAATTTTCTTATCATTTTTTTATATGTTGATGGTTTAATATTGAAAGGTGATGAGAAATTGATCAACCCTTGCTAGGAGGACCTTGCAAGGGAATTTGAGATGAAAGACATGGGTCTCATGCACTACTTCCTAGAAATGGAAGTATGACAAGGCAATGGGGAATTTTTTGGGTCTCAAAGCAAGTATGTCAGTGAGATACTTCAAATATTTTGTACAGAGAGTTGTAAGCCCATGGAGACTCATCTAGCTACCAACTGGAGGAAGGAGAATGCCACTTCAGATGAAGAGGTTGATGCTACCATTTACAAAAAGCTAGTGGGTTCATTGATGTATCTTGTGAACACATGACTAGACATGTGATATGTATTCAACTAGTTGAGCCAAGTTATGGTTAGTCCTACCAAATTATATTAGAAGGAAACAAAGCATGTTTTACGGTACCTCAAAGGAACTACCCAGTATGGATTATGATACAAATAGACAGAGGGAGTGAAGTTTTGTGGCTTCATAGATGCATATTGGGTAGGGAGTCCATATAAACAAAAGAATACATAAAGCACAATTTTCATGGTTGCTTTTGTAACAATTTCCTGGTACAACGAGAAGTAGAGGTCTATGGTGCTCAACTTGGTATAAGTTGAATACATGACTGCAAGTCAAGCAACATGTGAGGTGATCTGGATTAGAAAGATACTTGTGGGAATATTTGGTCAGGAGATGGATCCAACTGTGATATATTGTGATAAATATAGTTTCATTAAGATCTTTGAGAATTTGTATTTCACGATCGGTCCAAGCATATATATTTTTGGTATCTTCATTTATGGGACCATGTGAAGAAGAGAATAATGTTGCTACAATACATTTTGATAGAGGAACAATATGTTAATATCTTGGCAAAGGCTTTTTCAAGAGGGAAGTTTTAATTCCACAGGTGTAGTATAAGGGTGGCTGATAATCCCTTTATTGCTAAGAGGGAGTGTTGAGAAGTGTTGCAAGAAAGTCTCAATTTGACTTAGCCTTTGTCAAATTGAGAAAACTTGAAATTTCCACATCAACAAAAAACTTGGAGGTAGTTAACAAGTGTGGCATGGATCTTTTCATCGAGTTAGCTCAATAAATTTGAGTTACAAGACTTTGATTTTAGTTATACATGTGTGATTGCTAATTTGTAGCAATCCAGTTCAATTATTTCCAATTGTATTCAATTAAACTAGTTTTAATTGTTGATAAAACTAGTTGGAGATTAGTTTTGTAGTGAGACACAAATTTAACTCAAATATCATCCAATTAACTAATCAATCAACTAGAAATAGCTCATGTATACAAGGAATTCAAATTACTTAGATGTGGTGGATATTCCAAGGTAGTGTAACATCAGTTGTACACTAGTCTTGAGTGGACAAGTCTTGCATGCAATCAATGATCAATCCTTGGGAATTGCACAATCAATTGTAGGAAAATTCCTAAAACATAGGGGCCTAATTCCTTAGGATTTGCGCAAGGAAATAGGAGCTAAGGTGGGGGCATAAACTAACTAAGTCTAGGTTAGATATTCTCATTGACTAGATAGAATAATTATTCTTTTGTAGGTTGAGCTCAAAGAGAGCTAGCAATTGTAATAGATTCTATATTCATATGATTAATGCAAGTAGGATTAAAGGGGTTTTTATCAGTTGGTTTCCCCTTTAGATAAATATGTGTACCTATGTATGAGATTGATGCATGTTTACAAATGTTGTTCTAAATTGTGAATTAATTTCCACAAAGCAGTAGAGTAGAATTCTGTTTGTTGATTTAGATTACATTTCTTGATCAGTTGCAAATCTATCACCAAAATTCTACAAGGTGAGAGAAGCATAAAATTTGGAATCCTCGAGAAGTTAAGGAAACATCAAGAGTAGGAAAACAACATGCTAGGAAGAATGTGCAACTACAACACAAGATTTTTTATCCTCAAGGATTCGAGCATTAATTACACAAGATCATGAGGTCATGATGTTTTTCTGCCTTGGGATTTCGATACAGGAGAATTAGAGTTTCGAGGCTATCAAGTTTTTGATGTAACAAAGCTTCAAAAAGGGGTCTTATTCTTTTAGAAGAATTTATACTCTTCTGTTTAAATAAATTGTGTTTTCGAATTTGATGCATTTTATGAGTTTTAGAATCAGATAATTCATAGTTTCATAACATTGTGGATAAAAAAAATTGTATCTATAAAAAAAGAAGTAAATATTCCTTGAAAATCATACGAGGTTTATAGAAAAAATCATGAGATATTTATGGAATAAATCATGAGAGATTTAGGGAATAAATGACAGAGTGATTTATAAATCTAGGAAACTCTAATTTTCTTCTAAAGTTTTGTTTAGTCAATGTGAGCTCATGAAAAAAGAAATGGTCAAAATGAATGTGAAATCAAGCCATAGTTATAAAGAAAAAATTAAATGTTTTTAATTAAGTTGTATGTAAAAAAATTATATGAATGAAATTAAATGGAAGCATCCTCAGACTTATAATTTCAACTGTGTGTGTGGATGAATAATTCCAGCACTTATGTGTAACTTGGAATTAACCAAGAATTTAGTTCTATGTGATACTGAAGCTAACGAAAGATTTATGGTTAAAATTTCCATACATAGATATTATCCATGTGTTAAGGTTGAGATATAATATCAAATACAATGATCTAAGAAGAAATTTTTGTAGGTATAATTAATCTCTGTTGTGTGAGAAAAGGAAAATGAAAGGGGTGAGATTTTGTAAAGGAAAATTTGGATAGAATATACAAAGATCTGATTCTTCATAGTCCATTTGCAGAAGTAAAAAGGTACTTATAATAAGTATGTAGCAGTCTGTATAGAATTAGAATAAATTCTTTAATTCATTGTGTGACGAGAAGACAAAGGGTTGAAACCTTTGTGGAATATGTGCAAAGATCATAGCTCTATGAAAATCCCAAGAAAAGAGTCACCATTTAATTTAAGTGTTTGATGTCAAGTAAAGAATCAAACATTATTGTTTATCAAATGTCGGTGTTCATCCTTAAAGTTATGGTAACCATTTTGTAAAGGTTATGAAAATGGGGGATTATAAATAGGAGAATGAAAGGGGTGAGATTTTGTTAAGGAAAAAATGGGCATAATGTACAAATATCCTATTCTTCATATTCCAATTGCAGAAGTCAAAAGGGACTTATAAGAAGCATGAAGAAGTCTTTGTAGACTTAGACTGAATTTGTCAATTCACTTTGTGACAAGAAGATGAAGGGTTGAAACCTTCGTGGAATCTACACAATGATCATAGCTATATTAAAATCCCAAGAAAAGAGTCACTAGTTAATTTAATTATTCAATGTCAAGTGTAGCATCAAACGTTAGTGTTCATCAAATTTCACTGATCATCCTTGGAGTTTTGGTAACTATTGTGTAAAAGTTATGCAAATGGGAAAAAATGTAGAGACTCATATAACCACAACTGAGCAATGAAGCAATAACACTCTAGGATGAATTAAATAAAGGTGAAGATGCATGATAATTTGGATTTTCCTGCATCACAAGTACCCAAATGGATTAGACATAATGAAAAATTATATATATTGAAGTGAAAATATTTATTTATGTTTTACACTTTAAAATATTGTACTTCAAAGGATTTAATCCTTCTCAATGTTTCTTAAATTTACAATTAATAAAAATATATACTAATTATTTTTTAAAATATATTGATGTCAATTTATCAATATTCTTAACAAGAATTTACAAAAAATAATAATAATAACACCGAATGTGTTCCCTCTATGGATTTACCTATGCAAACACTGTTCATCCCAACCAATCTTGGAGCTCTATTTTCATCATACTCTATCCAATAATTTTTAACCACATTGTCGATCCCTCCTCGTCCACTCCCTCTTGTTAAAAATGGCACATGTCTAACACGTCCATACATGTGGCCCTGACATATTCGCAAGAAAATTTTCATTTAATTATAGTTGAACAAAATTAGCATGGTATTGAATAGGTAGCCTATTTCCAGTTGTGCAACTTCAAGGTTCATGAACTTGAAAATATCAATGCTCTTTTCACCTTCTTTGGTTACCACTAAATCATTTGATTGACATGAAACCTTAGTCGCAACCTGTAATATTTCCTTCTTAGTACGGTTGGAGTCTGATTCCTCTGTTCTTTCATCTGAGGTAAGATTTATTGTTTTTTTCTCACCTTGATCGATTATTGGATGAAGTGTATTAGAATTGATTTCTGTGCACTTCTACTTCTTTCTTGATATGAATGTTCCAGTAATTATGGATTTCATTATATGTCCATCCAGGAAAGTGTGCAAAAATGTTATACCACTTGCAAAACACCCCAAGAAATACTCCTCAATTGCTTGGAATTTTCATTAATAATTAACAAGAAACAAAAACAACTCAACAATCAAAATCACCTATCACCGAGTTGGGGAATGGAGATCAATAATGAGTTTCTATTCATATTCTGATAAAATCCCTCATTTCAGGTCTTTCTATAGGTGATTCTTCCATGTTAATTTACAAATCTTATCACATATAAGAAGGTATGCAACAAAAAAGACTCGACATTTCTTATTAGTATGAAAACTCGGTGAAGAAGCCATATATTTTCTTGAAAAAAAATATGCATTACCAGCGAGTTTTAGAACTACAATCCAGTAGAAATGGTTGTGGTTTAGAATGAAACAAATGAGATTTTGGTCCTCCGCGGCAGTACATGGTCCTTTCTTTAGTCCAATCTTGTCACAACCTGGTTGTCTCCCCATATCAAAAGGTTTACATACTCGAAATTGACACCTCTTGAAACTAGCTAGCTAGATTGATAGCTAGGAATTAATATCTCTTATTGTCTAATTATTTTCTTTCCTTTATTCTTTCCATCCTGAATTTTCTAGGTCATTTTTCTTCTTGCCCACATGTAAAATTGGAGGAAATTTATATTTTCATAAGCCACACCTACAAGGAATTAGGATATGAAAAACCACACATCTTTAATCTATCATGCACCGAATTTTTGAACAATTCATGGTGTAGGAAGAAGTTTCAATATGGAAATGGATACTCTAAGACCGCTTTTGAGGCATGTGCCTTGGTCTAATCAGTCTGGTATTCAAGGTTCAAATATTATTCATATTAATCTCACTCACATTTTTACATCATTAAATAAATTTGGAGGTCTAAAATGGGCCTCAAACAAAAAATGTACAACCAAAATGAACATTATAAGAACCAATAGGATTCAAGATGATGATGCCAACAATGGGGGATGATTCACCATTTTTGGAGTAAAATAATAAAATGATTAAAAATTAAAAAATTAAAAATCTAATTTTCCAACTCGTATTTTCAACATATGTCCCTACGGCTTTACTCAAATTTCGAGTGGGAGCATTCAGCGGAAGAAAATTTTTAATTCCTCATTCAAGGAGCACCCATGTTGCATACTTTTGATGGTATCTGCTACACGAAAAGTGATAAATACATGGAAAATGTGATTGTAATCACATTTTTCATGTATTTATCATTATTCATGAATCAGGGTCCATCAAAAGTAAGCAACATGGGTACTCCTTGGATGCATAATAAAATTATGCATCCAAAGAGTGCATTCACTCGAAATTCAAGTAAAACGGTAGGGAGATAAGTTGAAAGAGTAGTCTTTTTTTCCTCTAAAATTTGATTATGTAATCTAATATTATTTTATTATTTCACTATTATTTTATAATATTCCTTAGAAGGCCCATTTTAGACCTCAAAATTTCTTTAATGGAACAAATTGACCAAAAATACTTGAAACACCTATACAGACTCTCTTCTAAGGCATGTTTTCCTGTCATCTTGTTCATCTCATTGAAGTAGCATTGCATGTGAGGAAAATAATCACTAATCCTGTAAGCAGGCACAAAGACAGTTGTAATTGTGGATTCAGAATGGTTCAAAACTTTGTGTGGGAGAGAATTTATGCTCCTTATGTGTGTAAATGGTGAGTAGCTAATAGGGATGCACATTGATGGTATTGAAACTGCTTTCTTTGAGGTTTCTTTATCTATCACTGTAGTAAAGGTAAAGGCATAAAAGGAAGCAAATCCAATTGAATTAAAGTATAAAAGAAATAAATCAGAATCAACAGCTATACCACTGACACCTGCAAAGGGATTCGTAGCGGAATCACATGGGTTGCATTCAAGTCGCACATGCCTAGCTAGAAAAGTTTTATCTTTTTATTCAAATTTTTCTATAACTTTTTATTCTATTATTTTTTATTTAGAGGTTTCAACCCAACACTTATGTGTCATGTATGCCGACCGTCTAACCCATCGTTCGTTTTCTCCTTCAATAATTTAGCAGAACATGGGGTCCAATCTTCTCCACTAGTTAATTAAGTCATTAATTGAGTAGGCCTTCACCACGCCACTTCACATTTGTAGGCATTTCGAGCTCCCTCACCATTTTAGCAGGGTGTTTTTTTATGTATGGATGGATTTCAGAAACTTTTTATTATTTAAAGGGGGGAATTTTCTTATTTAAACTAGACATAACAACCTGCTTACTCATTTGAATCAAGAATCATCAAGAAATAAAATAAGAAATCCTCCATAAAATTATTATTTAGTAGGGGATTCTGTAAGATTGAATTAATTGTCACAGAAATCTGCATTGTAAATTGATGGACGACGTAACTATATAGAACCAGTCAATAAGTGATTGTTTTTTATTATCACAGGATCCGTTCTCCTATACTATATAAGTGGTCTATTACATTTATTTGATGGCAATAATTTCCACTCCATCCTCTCATTCATATGGTTTAAAAGAACTTTGAGGTATTTGGTAGCCTTTAAATAAAATTATGGAACCTTCTTCTAATAGTAGGGGCATTCACTTATTTCAGATGTCTCTTATTCCAACCCTTAAATATATCATAATCATCTCGCCAACTTTACCTACCCATGGAAACTTGCAGGTGGTGAGATGTGTCATATGAGCTGGCCTAAAATAGTGGTCCTACCAAATTTTACTATTTCCATGTGAACGAAACATAATATTTCCCCTTGTTTTTGTTTCAATGTAACATTGATTGCCCCAAGCTCCATTAGTGAGTGGTCACACAATGCCTTATCTTAGTAATTTCTGACCAAGTTCTTGTCCTTTAGAGATTAATTGAAGAAAAATTGTATCCATGTGACCAATAATTTGATTTTGAGTGGGGAAAGATGATGGCTTAAACATCACTATGTCATTGTTAATACTATTAAGCTTTTAAGTTTACATAGATTACTTACAACATTTCAAATTTAGTTTATAATTTTGTATAAGTATGAAATAATTGTTTATTAATCTTTTAAATAATTTTTTTTTTTAAAGTAGAGTAAGTTAATTAACTTGTGTTAATTAAATTAATATTTTCAACAATGCAAATATAGCTCATAATTATTTAGAAGTTTTCAATAATTATTTACTAAATGTTTTTTAAGCATAGTAGGTTAAAAAATTTATGTTAATAACTTATTATTTTCATTCTATTGAGTGCCATGGAATACCTAATTTAAATATATTTTATAATATTAACATTTAATATATTAAAATTAAATTTTATAGCATAAATATTTAGCATTTTTAAATGTATGAATGGAAAAAATTTCATAAATTCAATAAATTATTTTGTTATAAGTCTATCTTATTAACGAGATCTTATACCAAAGAAATATAATTTCTTTCAGGTTGTGCTTGGAAAACATTGTTCATCCCAACCAATCACATAGCCACATTTTCTTCTACCTCCCTGGAATTAAAATTTGACACATGGTATTATTGTTTTCACCCAAGCGATCTTCGAATGTTCCTGTCAATTCCTCTCCTTCTCAGTTGATTTTTTTCGTTAATGGAATTTTATCATACTAATGATGGTGAGGATATTGACATCGACTGGGAAACACTATGCGGATATTTGATGTGGTGATCAAGATAGAGTTGGTATCATTTCCAATGAGTAGTGGAATTAGACTACTCCATTCATGGTTTATTTGATAGACAATGAATGCCTAGTCAGGCATCCTTCCGAGAATCAATTTTCTACTAACCCCAAAGACACAATATTTTATACCAAGAGGTTGATTGGGATGTACTTCTCAGATTAATATGTTCAATTTATGAGTTTGTTTGACCATTTTCTACTGCATGCAAAACTAACAACAAGCCTCTCATCCAAGTTTCATACTAAATAAAAAGGGTAACTTTCGAACTTAAGGAAATATCACCAATGGTGTTGAATAACATGAAATAAATTTTCCAAAAATACATTTTTTTCAGGTAATTAAATATGTGATTACCATTCCTGCTTATTATAATGATTCTCAAAGCCAAAGCACTAAAATTATAAGGAATATACCAATTTTGGATGGCTTACAAATGTTAAATGAACCGACAACTATTGCAATTACATATGGGTTTGACAGGAAATCCCATTCATCATATGATGGTGATACCATCCTCTTATTCGATTTGGGTGGATGGAGTTTTAATGTTGTAGTGATTAATATTAAGATACACAAAATTGAGGTGAAGGTAGTTGCAGGAGACACCCATATGGGAGGTGAGAAATTTGACAACAAAATGGTCAACCATTTTGTGTAGGAATTTCAAAGGAAATACAAAGCGAACATAGCAAGATATTCAAGAGCATTAAGGAGGCTTCACACTAAATGTGAGTAAGCATAGAGAGATTTGTCTTCAAGTGCATAGGTCATCATTGAAGTACCCTCTCTTCATGAAATGCAAGTTCTTGTCCTTTTGAAATTAAGTGAAGAAAAATTGTAGCCATGTGACCAATAATTTGATTTTGAGTGGGGAAAGATGATCTCTTAAACATCACTTTGTCATTGTTAATACTACTAAGCTTTTAAGTTTACATAGATTACTTACAACATTTCAAATTTAATTTATAATTTTGTAGAAGTATGAAATAATTGTTTATTAATATTTTAAATAAAATTATTATTTTTTTAAGTAGAGTAAGTTAATTAACTTAGGTTAATTAAATTAATATTTTCAACGATGCAAATATAGCTCATAATTATTTAGAAGTTTTCAATAATTATTTACTAAATATTTTTTTAAGCATAGTAGGTTAGTAAATTTATGTTAATAACTTATTATTTTCAATCTATTGAGTGCCCTAGAATACCTAATTTAAATAGATTTTATAATATTAACATTTAATATATTAAAATTAAATTTTATAGCATTAATATTTAGCATTTTAAAATGTATGAACGGAAAAATTTTCATAAATTTCATAAATTCAATAAATTATTTTTTTATAAGTCTATCTTATTAACGGGATCTTATACCAAAGAAATATAATTTCTTTCAATTTGCGTTGGGAAAACATTGTTCATCCCAACCAATCACATAGCCTCATTTTCTTCTACCTCCCTGGAATTAAAATTTTACACATGGAATCATTGCTTTTGCCCAAGCGATCTTCAAATGTTCCTGTCAATTCCTCTCCCTCTCAGTTGATTGTTTTCGTTAATGGATTTTTATCATACTAACGATGGTAAGGATATTGACATCGACTGGGAAACACTATGCGGATATTTGATGTGGGGATCAAGATAGGGTTGATATTATTTCCAACGAGTAGTGGAATTAGACAACTCCCTTCATGGTTTCTTTGATAGACAATGAATGCCTAATCAGGCATCCTTCCAAGAATAAATTTGCTACTAACACCATAGACACAATATTTGATACTAAGAGGTTGATTGGGATGTATTTCTCAGATTAATATGTTCAAAGTGATGAGTTCTTTTGTCCATTTTCTATTGCATGCAAAACTAACAACAAGCCTCTCATCCAAGTTTCATACTAAATAAAAAGGGTAACCTTTGAACTTAAGGAAATATCGCCAATGGTGTTGAATAACATGAAATAAATTTCCCAACAATACCTTTATTTTCAGGTAATTAAATTTTTGATTACAATTACTACTTATTATAATGATTCTCAAAGCCAAACCACTAAAATTATAAGAAAGATACCAATTTTGGATGTCTTACAAATGTTACAAGAACCGACAAATGTTAAAATTGCATATGGGTTTGACAAGAAATCCCATTCATCATATGATGGTGATAGTGTCCTCATATTTGATTTGGGTGGATGGAATTTTAATGTTGCAGTGCTTAATATTAAGATACACAAAATTGAGGTGAAGGTAGTTGCAAGAGACACCCATGTGGGAGGTGAGAAATTTGACAACAAAATGGTCGGCCATTTTGTGTAGGAATTTCAAAGTAAAGACAAAGCTGACATAGCAAGAAATGCAAGATCATTAAGGAGGCTTCACACTACATGTGAGTAAGCATAGAGAGATTCGTCTTCAAGTGCATAGGTCATCATTGAAGTACCCTCTCTTAATGAAACCCAAGACCTTCATACGAAAATCAGAAGAGCACATTTTGAACCAATGGACATTTATTTTCATGAAAAATGTATCACGATTTTTGGGATGTGCATGGAGGATGTCAGATGGACCAAAACCCAAATTGAAAAAATATTTTTTGTGGGAGGTTCTATGCAAATACCCAAAGTGCAAGGATTGCTGAAAGATTTCTTAGATGTTCACAAGGAGTTGTGTATGTCCATCCATCTTGATGAATATGTAGTGTATGGTGTTTTTGTGTAAGTTGCGACATTGAATGGAGATAACACAACACACCTAATATTTCTTGATGTCTTCCCCTTTAGTCTAGGAATTGTAGTTCACTAGGATATTATGAGTGTATTTATCCCAAAAAATTCACAAATTCTAGTTAAAAGGGAAGGTGAATACATTGTTATGAATCACAATCAGGAAAGAATGAGAGTAAGTGTCTATGAAGGGAAAAGGAATAATGTTAACACAATAATATTTTGGGAGAATTTGTTTTTGAGGGTCTTTTTCATGCACCTAAAGGTGATGTCAAAATCATCAAAAAATTGGAGATTGATGCAAAAGAAATTTTGAAGGTGTCAACATAACATAAGACAAGTGGGCTAAAGGAGGCGATGATCATGACGAATTAGAGTGGTAGGACGAGAGATGATGAGATTTAAAAAATGATGGCAGAGGCAAAAAAATAAAATTGAATATCAAGACTAGAAGGAAATAATGGAACTGAGTAATGCATTGGATCAATACATCCATGACATAAATACAATGTTACATAAGGAAAATATATGGGGAACGATGAAGAAGAAAGAGGTTGAAAACTTCGAAGAAGGTCTTGAGGTGGTAGTGTAGAAATTATACAAACATATGTATATAAATGGATTCAATCCGATGTAACAATGTATGCGTCTAGATACTGAATCACTTCTAAAAATCAATTGCAGAAATTAAACATAATCACCAATCACATGAAGCAAAGAAATAATCAAATAAAACCACAACACAAATACTTTCTTAGGGAAAGCTTGATTCTAAAAACCCCACTATCTTATATTTTCTATTAACCATGGAATCATGAAACAATTACTATGCACTCTTCTCATGAGAGTCTCCTACACTGCTAATCGTCTCACACTGTCTCGGATAAAACTGACCAACACTTAGCCAATTCTCAGCCTCTAAATAGCCTGCCTTGCTTGCGCAATTCCTGATGAATGAAATCCCTATTCTTTAGAAATTTTGGCCTTCCTAAACTGCGCAAGGATCATGGGAACTCCAATGGATGTCTGGTTTCATGCAAGTAACCTACTAATCACACAAATAATAGTTAAAATCCCTTTCACCTTTGTCTCAACTCAATATCCACTGCAACTAAAATGCATGCAACTATTAATAGTAAATCATCAGTTTCATGGTAGATCATTTATTGTGAATTAAATAATATCTAATTCCCTTGATCTCTCACTAATGCAACAAATAGCTACAACTAGTTCAACTGACTCTAACTCACGTAACTGAGTTAAGTGATTACACAAGCATTAAACTAATGCACCAAATACAATTCAATCCATAACTAATAGAATTGCTCTGCATGCCTCATCAACCACCCTCAACTCAAAATACATGAGCTAACTGAGTTTATCACACTCAGTTAACTATTACAAGTGATTACGAGATAATATTACATTTTATTGTCGAATTTAATTAAGGGAAAATTAAATTAGACACTGCACCAAATTTAGCCCACACTAGTGTAGGTGCTGCAAAGACCTATTGGTCCCACACTAGTGTCTGTGCTGCAATTTCTTGTTGGACTTCAACACTCCCTCTCAACAAGAAATGGATTATCTGCCACCCTGATCTGGCCTCTATGGTATTCTAATTTTCTCCTAGTGAGCACCTTCGTCAGAATATCTGCATCCTGATCTTCCGTGGGAATGTACTGAAGTAACACTATGTGCCTCTGAACACAATCTCTTAGATGGTGGTACCATATGTCTATGTGCTTGGACCTGTCATGAAACACCGGATTAACCAAGAGTTTAATGCAACTTCATTTATCACAATGTATCACAATTGGATCCATCTGAGAACCGAACAAACAAACTAGGATTTTTCTCATCCAGATGGCCTCACATGAAACTTGAATTGCTTCCAGGTACTCTGCCTCGGTTGAGATGAGTGCCATAGATCGTTGCTTCCTTCTATACCAAGAAACTGTCATCGACCCTATGCTGAAGATCCCTCCTGATGTACTCCTTCTGTCTGATGGACTGCCGGCCCAATCTACATCCGTGAAGCCTTGAAGCTTCACTCCCTTTGTCCGTCTATACCATAATCCATACTCTATAGTGCCCCTCAGATATCTCAAGACATGCTTCTTGCCTTCCAAAATATCTTGGTCTATTTAACTATAGCTTGACTCAACTAGTTAACTGCATAGAAAATGTGTGGTCTAGTGTTCACCAAGTACATCAGTGAACCCACTAACTGCCTATAGACAGTAGCGTCCACTACTTCTCTAGAAGCAGCATCCTCTTTCCTCCAATTTCCTGAAAGAGGAGTGTTCATAGGTTTACAACTCTCCATGTGAAACTTACCCAATATCTCTTTGGCATACTTTCCTTGAGAAAAAAAAAAGTTCACCATCCTGCTGCCATATTTTCAAACCAAGGAAATAGTGAAGGAGTATCATGTCATTCATTTAGAACTCCCTTGAAAGATCCTCCTTGCATGAGTTTATCAGCTTCTCATCACATATCAAAATTAGATCATTAACATAAAGTACGATAATCAAGATCTTACCATCAACCACAATATGGTACAGGTTTTCATTAGCTTCACTTTTGGTGAAGCCCAACCCGGTGAAATAGTTGTCAATCTGAGTGTACCAAGCATGAGGTGCTTGCTTCAGCCCATAAAATTCTCTCTTGAGTCGAAACACATGAGACTCACTATCAAAGATCTCGAAACATTATGGCTGCTCTATGTACACTTCCTCCTCGATAGCTCCATTGAGAAACATAGTTTTCACATCCATCTTATGAATGTGCCACCCCATTTACATTGAGAGTGAAAGGATAGATCTAATGGAAAAGTACCTCGCTACTGGTGCAAAAGTCTCTTCATAGTCGATCCCCTCAACTTGTGAGAATCCCCTGGCCACAAATCTGGCCTTGTACTTCTCCACACTCCCATTAATATCTTGCTTCACCTTATAGAGCCATCTAGATTCAACCACTGATTTGTCAACCGGTCTTGGGACAATCTCCCATGCACTGTTCTTGATGATGGATTCATACTCCTCTACGATCGCATCAACCCAAATTGGTTGCTGCACTGTTTCCTAAAAGGAAGATGGTTCTATCACAATACACTTGCTCATAAGAGCCATGTATCTAGTAAACCTATCCATAGATTGTCTCTATCTGCACCGTGAAATAGGGGCTCCTAAATTCTTTGTCGCATCAAGTCTCAATCTATTAGCTTTCGTGGTGCTCCTTCTACCATTTATGGTGGATGGCTCTGCATGAGTGTTTTCTTCCACTCCATGATCCTCGACATGTGGTTGCTCCACATATTGAGTTCATTCTTTGGAACGAAAAGTTCCTCCTCTACATGCAAATCCAACTCCCTCTCAAGGGACAATCACATGGCTTTCTCCTAATCAAATTTTATATCCCGTCACACAATAATATTTTTTTTGTTTGGAAAATACACCCGATAGTTGTGGGGAGTTTCAGTGTACCCAAAAAATATCCCAATCTCAGTTGTTGGTTCAAGCTTCTTCCTGGCGTCTTCGCTCACATGCACATAAACATATGAGCCAAAAATCTTAAAATATGAAACATCAGGTTTCTTACTAGTAAAACCCTCTTCTGGTGTACTCATGCCAAGTATCCAAAGAGGAAAATGGTTTTGCACAACTACCGATGTGTTGCATGCCTTCATCCATAGATGCAATGGTAGACCCTGATCATGCAACATCGCTCGTGTTGCACCCACAATTGGTCTGTTATTTCTTTCTATGACCCCATTCTACTCTAGGTTATGAGGTGCAATCAACTCTCTCCAAATTCCTTCTTTGCAGTAGAAGTTCTTGAATTCATTGGAGATGTACTCACCACCATTTTCGCTCCTAAGAGCCTTCACATGCTTCCCCGTGTCTTTACCCACCAGTGCTTTGAACTCAAGAAACTTTGAGAATGTCTGATCTTTCTTATGCATGAAGTAGATCTAGCACTTTCGAGAAAATCCATCAACAAATATCACATATTACTTATGTTTTGATGTCGAAGCACTAGAGAGTGGTCCACACACGTTTGAGTGAACTCTCTTAAGGATTTCCGAAGCTCGGTTCTCCTTCTTGTGAAAAGTGGCCTTTGCATACTTCCCCATATTACATCCCTTGCATGTGTCTGACTGCGCAAGTGTACCATTGGGAAGACCCGTAGAAATATGTTTCATGACCTTCAAGGCTCCATGGTGAAGATGGCCCAATCTCCTATGCCATAACTCGCCCTCATCCTGTCTCACAACTTTTTCCTCCTTACCCATAAATGTTGTGTAGCCATATCAATTGAGTTTATAGAGATTCTTAACTCGAATCCTAATCTTCTTGGCTTGTCCTGTTGTTTTGTGTCACAGGAAAGATTTTCACTCACTGAAAACAACATCATAGCCTCTATCCTCCAACATTGCGACTGAGACCAATTTTTTCTTCAAGCCTGGTACATGCATTACATTTTTTAATTGAAAGGGTTTACCTGACTATCTCTCAAAGGTAATTGTATCAATCCCAGTAACACTGTATCGCCCATCATCACCCATTTCGATATGCATTTGGAGGTCCTTCTCCTCCAAGCTACTGAAAATTTCTTTGTCTCTCGTCATGTGAAAATATGCATCACTATCCAAGTACCACACCGATCCCATTGCACTTGACACCATGCATGCGATCAATGAGAATTCAAGTTCAAATTGTGAGGCCAAAGCCTCACCAACAGCATATATTGAAGCATTATTTTTCTTCTTCTTTTGTGGACAATTAGTGGCATAATTTCCATGCTCGTGACAGTGAAAACACTTCACTCTAGAGATGTCGCGCTTCTTGCCATCTTTGTCGGACTCAGATTTGGAATTAAATTTCTTTCCTTTCCCCTTCTTCACCTTTGCAGCCAAAGTGAAATCTTCTTCATAATCATGCCTAAATGAATATCCATCCCTGATATTCCTCCTGAATTCTTTTTGCACCAAATCCGACCTAAGTCATTCCCAATCCGGCAGCTTTTCCCTTCCATTGACAAAGTCCTGATAACTATTCCAACTCTTGGGAAATCCTAGAAGAGCTAGGCTCACCAAGTCATCATCCATGACAGTAATTCCGATTCTCCCAAGCTCATCCCGACATTGGACAAACTTTGTTAAATTTTTCGGAATGGTGTCGCCTTTCTCTATTTTGATTTTCCTAAGTTTATCCTTTAGTGCCAATTTTCTATGATCACTATTGCTCTGAAATAGATCTATCAAAGCTTTCCACATTGCATATGGTGTCACTTTTCCATGGAGACTTGAGACAATGTGCTCTCTTACTCCCTCCAGTAATATCCTCCTTGCCTTTGAAACCTTATTTTTCCAAGCATCAAGAAGAGCGGCATCTGCTACAGTGGGTTTTGGAATGTCATTGTCGATGAATTCTTTCAACCCATTGTCCTCCAGTACTACCTCCATCTTGTCTTTCCATGGAATATAATTGGAACTTCTCTCGAGTGCATACTCCAATATCCAGTCATTGAAATCCATTTCAATCCTAAATCGCTTGTCACACCAAGAATGTCTTTTGAAAATTTAAATTCTATTCAGTCACAATCTCAGCTTCTCCTCCACTATAGTGATTTCCTATGCTCTGATACCATGTATAAATTATACAAAAATATGTATATCAGTGGATTAAATCCAATATAACAATGTACTAAAGCTAGATATTGAATCGATGCTACAAATAAATTGTGGAAATTAAACACAATCGCCAATCACATGAAGCGGATAAATAATCAAATCAAACCACAACATAGATAATTTCTCTGGGAAATCTTGCTTCTCAAAACCACACTATCTTCTATTGTATATTAACCATTGAATCATGAAACAATTACAATGCACTCTTCTCACAAGAGTCTCATGCACTCTACTAATTGTCTTACACTGTCCCAGACAAAACTGACCAAAACTTATCCAATTCTTAGCCTCTAAACAACCTTCCTTGCTTGCGCAATTCTTGATGAATGCAATCCCTACTCTTTAGGAATTTTGGCCTTCCTAAACTGTGAAAGGATCATGGGCACTCCAGTGGATGTCTAGTTGCATGTAAGAAACCTACTAATCACACAACTGATAGTTAACCTCCCTTTCACCTTTGTCTCAACTGGGTCTCCACTAAAACTGACATGCATGCAGCTATTAATAGTAAATCGCCAATTGCATGGAAAATCACTGATTGTGAATTAAATATTATTTAATTCACTTGATCTCTCACTAGTGCAACAAATAGTTACGACTATTTCAATTGACTCAAACTCACCTAATTGGGTTAACTGATTACAAATTCATTAAACTAATGCACCAATTGCAATTCGAACTCCATAATTAATAGAATTACTCTAAATGCCTCACCAACCACCCTCAACTCAAAATACATGAGCTAACTGAGTTTATCACACTTAGTTAACTATTACAGGTGATTATGAGATAAGATTACATTTTATTGTCCAATTTAATTATGGGAAAATTAAATTAGACACTAAACCAAATTTAGCCCACACTAGTGTAGGTGCTACTAGGACCTATTGGTCCCACACTAGTGTGTGTGCTGCAATTTCTTGTTGGACTTCAATAGGTAGATGAGTGGCTCAAGGAGAATGATAATGCAGATAAGGATCAATTAGCAAAGATGTTGGAGGATGTTAGAAGATTATGCACAAAATTAATCAAGCACCAAAAGGGGCTCGCAACTTGAGTCAAATTCTAAATCATCTTTCACTACTTCCATTTTACATTTTTTTTGTGCTAAAATAGTACTTTGCATGGTTTGTTACAGTGCCATATTTACATTGCTAAATCAATTATGGAATATGGTATTACATAATGTTCTAACACTGGTATATGGTATATGTCGTACTTTTGGAATCTTCTCTCTCAACAACCAAGGTTGTGAATTGTGATGTAATTTTAAAGGAGTTTGTTTAAGTCTTTCAACTGGATTTATTGGAATTTAGCATTACTAGAATTTAGAATTAATCAAATACAAATATTTATGCAACATTGTAAGACTTAAAAGCACAATTATAGTTGGATCATAATAAATTCAAGAGTATTGAAAAACTAGAAAAGAATATAAATTATAGCCAATGCTATTATATATATTTTCTACACAATCTAGGCAAACATATCTATGTGTATTATTGAGATGATTATATACTTGCATTCAAATTGGTGTTAAAAATTAATGGTTGATCTTATTAATGCAGTATTTAGTGCAAGGTACAATTGATTCAATCTTTCTTTTACTATTGGTGGAATGCTAAACTGATTTCTACCCTTGAATTTATGAATTTTTGTAGGGAAAAACTATTCTCTAAAATTACTCTCAGATTTAATGGTTAATTCCTTTAAAATTAAGATAATTCTATGTTAAATTAATCTATAGTAATTATATGAAAGGTGTTTTTGTATGGGGTTTAGGCTAGGTACACATTATTCATCCAAAGAAGTAAGAACCATCCATTTTTGTCTCCCTCCATCAAACCATTTTTTACCACGTGGCACTATGAAAAGTGAAATACATCAACCACACCAACCATTTTTTACCACGTGGCACTATGAAAAGTGAAATACATCAACCACACCGGAAAAATCTCTTAGCACTTTGAATAGTGTAAACCGTCAACCTCGCTGCCAACAAATCTAACTTGGTCAGTGTAGAGATTATCAAGGACACCCAAAAAGGAAGTTAGGAAGTACTCTTACGCACCAAATCTGAAGAGATGCCTTCACATTTATATCCACACTCACTCTTATACACTTCTCGGGCATGATTCTCTTATACTCTTGCGAAGTATCTATAAAAATTTCATGAGGCCATCCAATTGCCATCAAAACCCCAAACCTTTTAGCATATCCAATAGCTATCTCTACTCTAAACTCCCCAAAATACTTCAATATCGTTGAAGCCAACAATTGTGGCAATGACAACCTTAATACCATTGGCATTAGGGGAATTTTGAGGTCTAAAATGGGCCTCCTAAGGACATTATAAAATAATAGTGGAAATAATAAAATAATATTTGATTACACCATCAAAGTTTAGAGGGAAAAATGAAAAAACTACCTTTTCAACTCATATTTTCAACCTATCTCCCAAATTTTTTACTCAGATTTTGAGCAGGAGTACTCGTTGGATGAAAAATTTAATTCCTCATCAAATGAGTACCCATGTTGCATACTTTTTATGGGTCCTGCTACATGAAAAATGATAAATACATGAAAAATGTGTTTGTAATCACGTTTTTTATGCATTTCTCATTTTTCGTGTAGAAGGGTCCATCGAAAGTATGTAACATGGGTACTCCTTGGATGAGGAATTAAACTTTGCATCCAACGTGTACTCCCGCTCGAAATTTGAGTAAAAACTTTAGGAGGTAGTTTGAAAATACGAGCTGAAAAAGTTGTTTTATTGTTTTATTATTTTTTAATATTTTTACTCTTTTACTTCAAAAATGGTGAATCATCCCCCATGGTTGACATAATCATCTTGAATCCTATTAGTTCTTATAAATTTTATTTTTGTTGTACATTTTTCTTAGGAGGCCCATTTTAGACCTCAAAATTGCCCTAAGGCATTTACGTTCTGCACGAAATCAAAGTAATCACAAACCTCCACTTCGGCTCCAGGACACTGAACCAAAACCACTCAGATGTTCTTGGAATTATTGTAATAAAAATGATTCAAAATAACCATTACAACCTTCATATCAAGGGCGCCCACCTGAATCAACATGGCTTCTACTGCAATAATGTTTTCATCGAGAAGAGAAGCATTGGACATGGACAAGTTTGTGAGATCTATAATCATCATTTGGAGACTCAAGAGTGGTTCCAACCTTCCTAAGCAATATCTGCCTAATCAATTTTTTGTCTAGCTCTTTAAAATTACCCTTTAAGTTATATTGACATGACTCTTAAAAGAAACAATGTGAAAAATGATCCATTTAATCCTATATAATATTTATTCTTTTAGAAATAAATTTTTTTATATTTAGTGATTTCATTTTTTAAGATGATCTTAGAAGATTTTCTATTCCTATGATATAACTTTTCACCTTTAAAGACATACAATTAGTAATAACAAATAATATTAATATAAATTTATAGATCTATGTACATTTGTAAGCCAATTTAGCTAACTTTATCGATAACCAAGTCAACAAACAATGTCACTAGTCTTCCCAAGAAGCAAAGTTGGTCAAAAAACTCGGAAACCACGATTATTCATTGGACAGATGTGAGAAATCATCTTGAATATTATTCATCTTTCTAAAGAAGCAAACAAAGATCTGAACTTGGGAACTTGTCCTACCATGGCTACGAAGTCTATTTTACATGTTAGAATTTACGTGTTGCAATTCCATGTAGCCCACTATCTCCCACTCCATCTCTATTTTTAATCTATTTGTTGGACCGTGCTGAGGAAAAATCTATTTGTGAGACTGCATGTGATATAGGAACTTCAATTGGACTATGTGGAATTTGGAGCCATTGTCAAGCAATGGCATACTCTATGTGGAGTTGTTTGGACGGACATTCTATTTATTGAGCCATATTATTCGTTCTCTCCCAGCTCTCCCCCATTCCATCTCCTCCCCATACTATATTTCAAATCCTCTTAAGTTGAAGTAGCCACTCATAAATTTCTGTGATTCTCCAACAGAAGAGAAGAATAGAGCATTAGAATGAGTGTACGTATTCTTTATCAAAGAAATTCAATGACTTTGGCTGTTTATCTCTGTCTTCATGATGTGTTCTCTCTCCTCCTCTGCTCAGTAGCATGTCTTGGGAGTCAATACAAGAGTTGTATCTCAAATAATACATGTGGATCCTTTCAATTCAGCTACCCATTTGGTGAAAATAACAGCGGCTGCGGTGACCCTCGCTTCCATCTTGAGTGTGTACCAGGTGGTGACCAAGGTGACAATCCTCTGATTAATATCAATGGAGATGAATATCACATATTGGAACCCTATATGTTGGCCAATAGGAGCAATAACTCCATGACAATCTTCCATGCTAATTATTTGGGTGGTAAATGTGATCTTGCAGCTAAGTATAACTTACTCTGGTCTGGTTCATATTTTCATATCCGCCCAAATACATCCACTAATCTCTCACTTTGGGGGTACTGCGATCATAAAAGTGGGATGGAAAATACTAGTACTACATCAGTTTTGCTTCAGGGAATATTCTATGGCGATGTTTGGTATTATAGCTTGCTACCAGGGGCAATGGAAACACGCCTCTGTGAAGCACAACTTCAAATACCAATTAGTCTGAACCTGTCCATTTATGGTGACTCTTTACTAGGGTAAGAACAGTTCAATGAAATGGGTTTTGAGATAACATGGGATGTTGACAGGAGCCGAGATCGAAAGTGCCACGCATGTTTAGGGAGTAAGGGGATTTGTGGTTATGACATTTCCGAACCTACAATTTTTTTATGCTATTGTCCGGATGGCTCCTCGTAGCTTGACAAATGACTTGGAAGTGGTAGGTTTCCAATCGCCCTCTATAGATATAATTACACAGTTCAGCGTGTGAATTCTTCTCTCAATATATTCAGATATGATCCATTCTACCATTAAGCTTGAATTTGGATATGTGTGTACCATCAACTGTATACTCTCTAAGTGAAATCATAGGATCTTTGCCGGTACTAATAACTACATACTTGTCGTGGTGGCGTTATAGATCATGAATGGAAGAATGACATTGTAATTGGTACATCTTATTTCTTCCTATTCTTGTATCACTGTGAATTATATCTGGTACTATTAATATTTTCATTGATATCAATCTCTTCATTGAAATGTAGGTTGCTCCTTTGGGGGAGCTATGCTAGCAGTGATAGTTGTACTATTCTTGAGGTCTTATGCAAAGAGGAAAATATTTTCTGGTAGCTATAATTCATCGGTGGAGAAATTTCTTAAGAATATACTCATGAAATTACAACACGATACTCACACTCTCACCTCAAGAAGATCACAAACAACTTTGTAGAAAAGTTGAGAGAAGGAGGATATGGTGTGGTGTATAAAGGTAAGCTTCGGAACAGTGATCTAGTGGTTGTTAAGCTTCTTGATAGGCATAGGCACAGCGAGATCCAGTTCATGAATGAAGTGGCTACCATTGGAAGGGTCCATCACTTCAATTTAGTTCGTCTAGTGGGGTATTGTTTCGAAAGCACTACAAGCACACTGGTATATGAGTACATGGCTAATGGGTCTCTTGAGAAGTTTATTTTCGCCAAAAAAGAGAAGGGGCAACTCCTAAGTTGGGGAAAATTGTATTCAATAGCTATGGGTGTGGCTCGTGGAATTTCATATGTGGGAAATATTAATTCCAACTTTAAACCTGTGCAGGAGGACATAAATTGAATTTTTGATGGAAATATTAGGGGCAACAGTAGCAAGAAATATTTTTGGTTTGATTTTCACTCAACTGTGCATTTAGTTGTGGCTTTAAAACACCTACAAAACTAAATTTTTGGGTTATGGCTGTAGCCATGTCTCACTGTGTAAAACCATGTTTTACACCACACAACCTCGCCTTCAAAGCTCTCTATCCCGCGCCCTATCCATTCACCAAACCTGCATTAAAAACTCTCCACCAACCGTTTTTATTTGGCGTGCATTTGTTTGAAGTTTGAATGGGTCAAGTCATGTCCGTGGAGCCCATGAATCCATGTCACCACTCCTCGACCAATCAACGACCGATCGTACATTCCTCCTACCTCGTCACCATATTCCTTTACCCATGCGATAAGACGGAGGACCCACATGCCAACACAACAATCCATCGTCCAACCCTATGCGTATCGCACAAAACCGAGCTGATGTCACCCACCCACAAAATGGATGTGATAAAATTATAAATTTTTTTGAATTGTTTTTTGAGGTCCACGAGCGTGTCATGGCTCGACCAATAGTAGCGCTATCACACCGATTGAAGGCACAGTCAGCATGGCCTTAAATGGATACGATAAATGCATCAACTCTTTTGTATAAATACTTTTAAAGTCTACAAAATTCATTTTGTAAGGTTTTTAAACTTTAGGTTAGCATTTAATTTATTATGTTTATATGTGTTGCGATGTATTAAGGTTTCAAACCTTTGCAAAAACATTTCTTTAAACCGCGACAAGTTTTATTTTAAAACCTTAGAGTATCTATATATATATATATATATATATATATATATATATATATATAAAGTTAGAGTTTTTTATAAAAATATACAATGACTAAGCATTGTTAAGTTGTTGTATTTTTTTTTTAGTGTGTAACAGAAAAAGCCCCAAGGCAGAAAAAAAGACAGAGAGAAAAAATTGTAACGTTGTGTTTTGTAGTTGCTAACTTTTGTGTAAAATCCAGAACTGAAGTTCTGAGGAGGAAAGTCCTATTTTGTAATAGATTTTTATGCTTAATGAAATAGTGTTCTAAAGCATATCTGTCTGGAATTGTTGCTATTGAAATCTCTGTGTTTATTTGAGGAATTTTTATTCCTCTGCGTGTTTGGAATTATTCAAAAATTCCAACATGGTACCGGAGCTAGTCCAGGCTCTTTGCATTTGCCAAAGAAGCTGAAGGAGGAAGAAGAAGTCTATTGAAGTTTTAACCAGCAGTGTGAAGGCTCAGCAAAACAAGGTATTTAAAAAACAAATTTTTGTGTTTGTTTTTTAAAAAGTGCAGTCCAAAGAAGTCTTTAAAAGACAAAGTTTGTCTCTTAAGCTGAGAGATAGTTTGTTTGGAAACATAGTCAAGTTTTTTTAGCATAGTTCAATAAGCTAGCCATGGCAAGAGCCAGCACAAGCACGACTATGGGAAATACTCAACTCCCACAGTTCAATGGGAAGAACTATGACTATTGGGCAACCACAATGAGAGCCCTATTTTCCTCTCAAGATTTATGGGAGCTAGTTGAATATGGTTTGGAAGAACCAGCAGATGAACATGTATATAATGCCTTAACACAGGCAGAGAAATATTTGCTGAAGAGTAATAGGAAGAACGACTCAAAATCCCTCTTATATCTCTATCAAGCAGTGCACTAAAGTGTATTTCCAAGGATTGCAGCAGCCAAGAGGTCGAAGGATGCATGGGATACCCTCCAGACAGCCTATCAAGGCATGGAGAAGGTAAATACAACAAATCTTCAATTAATGAGAAGGGATATTGAAGTCATTTGCATGAAAGAGTCTAATACAATAGACTCATTCTTCACTTTTTTTATTGGGTTGGTTACCCAAATGAGATCTCATGCAGAGATAGTAGAAGACAAAAGAATAGTGGAGAAAGTGTTGAGGAGCTTACCCTCAAGATTTGATGTGATAGTCACAACCATTGAAGAGACAAAGGATCTCTCAAAATTTACAGTTGATGAGCTTCATGCATCATTGATGACACATGAACAAAGATTGGGTAGAACAACAAACTCATCTTTGGAGCATGCCTTCAAGACTCAAATGTCCTTTGGAAGAGGAAGAGGTCAAGGCAGAGGAAACTAAAAAGGAAAAGGAAGAGGTAAAACCCAAAATAGAGGAATAAACAAACCTGCAAATACTAGTATAAGGGGCAGCAATCAAAATCAAAATCAAAGCCAAGGCAACAGCCAACAAGGTGGAAAAAATCAAGCACATGGACAAAGGTATGATAAATCTCAAGTCCAGTGTCATTACTGTAAGAAGTATGGCCATTATGCCAATGAATGTAGGAAGAAACAGAGTGACATGGGTAATAGACTCAATGCTAATTTTACTAAGGAAAATATCAGTTAAGATAATTTGTTTTTAGCATGTAATATGGCTGAAGAATGAAGATATATGGTTTCTAGATTTAGGATGTAGCAACCATATGACTAGAAACATTTCTATGTTTTCCATGATTGATGAAAATGTGAAGTCTCAAGTAACATTGGGGACAAACAGTAAGGTCTCTTTCATGGGAAAAGGCAGAGTAAGTGTTTTGACAAAGAAAGGAGAAAGGAAATCCATATCAGATGTTTACTATGTGCCTGGTATGAAGTGTAAACTTTTGAGCATTAGACAGCTCATTTAGAAAGGCTACAATGTTTTCTTTGAATATGACATATGCACCATCATGGATAAACCACCAAGCAAGCAATGCATTGCACAAGTGAAGATGGAAAGAAACAGAATGTTTCCTCTCAAGATGAGAGCAGATTTGAAGAAAGGAGCTGCAATGGCAGAAGTGACACAAGAGACATTCCAAATAGAAGAAAAGGATGAAAACTGGTTATGGCACTTGAGATTTGGACATCTCAACTTTGGAGGTCTGAATTTGTTGCATAGGAAAGGAATGGTAAAGGGATTACCATTGATTGAGAAACCGGACAACCTATGTGAAGGATGCATCTTGGGAAAAAACACAAAGAAAGCTTTCCATCAGGAAAGAGCATAAGAGAAAAGGCACCCTTAGAAATAGTCCATTCAGATTTGTGTGGACCAATGCAAACACCATCATTAGTAGGCAACCACTATATGCTGACCTTTATTGAAGATTACACAAGAAAAAAATAGGTTTATTCCTTGAAGTTGAAAAGTGAAGTGTTTGAGAAGTTCTGCCACTTTAAGGCTCTCGTAGAGAATCAAAGTGGGCATCATATTAAGGTCTTAAGAACAGACAGAGGAGGAGAATATATCTCAAAATAATTTATTTGTTTTTGTAGAGAAAATGGGATACACAAGAAAATTACAACAAGGTATACACCACAGCCAAATGGAGTTGTTGAAAGGAAAAATAGAGCCATCATGGACATGGTAAGAAGCATGTTGAAGGCAGAACATTTGCCAAATGAATATTGGGTTGAAGTTGTACATTTTGCAACATATGTTTTGAATAGATGCCCAACAAAGAGTGTAATGAACAAAGTTTCGAAAGAAGCATGGAGTGGCATAAAACAGTTTGTCACCCACATGAGAGTTCTTGGTTGTGTGGCTTATGCACACATTCTAGATCAACTAAGGAAGAAGTTGGATAGTAAGGGGGAGAAGTGCATATTTTTTGAATATAATGAAGAATCCAAAGCATACAGACTGTATAACCCATCCACCAATAAATTTATGATATGCAAATATGTACAATTTATTGAAGAAGAAGCTTGGGATGGAAGCATTGAGAAAACAGTGAATGTAAAAAGTTGTTTGTCTCATGATGAAGATGAGGAAGAAATGGCTAAAATACTTTCCTCATTAGTAGCACCACCTCCACCAATACAAAGACAACAAGGGACACCACAAGCAGGTATGATAACACCCTTGAGAAGTGATGATAGTGCTTCTCCAAGCACATCACAAGGAGCAGATTTGAGTGCTTCTACAAGCACAAGTTCCACAAGTGAAAGAGGAACCAGATTCAGAAGTCTGAATGAAATTTATGAGCAAGAGGTAGCGAATGAAGGTATGAACTCTTTGTTTGCATTGTATTGTCATGTAGAAGATCCTATTCATTTTGAAGAAGCAGTAAAAGAGAATAAATGGATAGATACTATGGATGAAGAGATAAATGCCATAGAGAAAAATAAGACATGGGAATTAGTTGATCTCCCACAAGGCAAAGAAGTTATTGGAGTGAAATGGGTTTACAAGACCAAAAGAAATTCTGAAGGTAAGATTGAAAGGCACAAAGCTATACTTGTTGTCAAAGGCTACAAGAAGCAACAAGGAAGAGATTATGAAGAGACATTTGCACCAGTTGCAAGAATGGAAATAGTGAGAGCAGTGTTGTCCATAGCAGCACAACATAAGTGGAAAGTTTTCCAAATGGATGTGAAATCAGCATTCCTAAATGGAGTACTGATGGAAGAGGTATATGTTGAACAACCTCTGGGATATGAGAAAGAAGGCCAAGAGCACAAGGTATGCAGATTGAAGAAAGCTTTGTATGGGCTGAAACAAGCACCAAGAGCATAGTACAGTAGGATAGATGCCTATCTACTAGAAAATGGGTTTGAAAAATGTGAAGGAGAACCCACATTATACATCAATGAAAAATATGGTAAGATGCTCATTGTTGTTTTGTATGTTGACGATGTTATATTCACAAGTAATGATGCTTACATCACTAAGAACTTTAAAACAGTCATGAAGGATGAATTTGAAATGACTGATATGGGATTGCTGAGATACTTCTTAGGAATAGAAGTAGAGAAAAATGAAAATAAATTTCTATTTCTTAAGCAAAGTATGTTAAAGAAGTTTTGGAAATATTTAACATGCAGGATTGCAAGGAAGAAATTACTCTTACAATGATGAGATTGAAGTTAAGCAAAGAAGACAATAGCAAGGATGTTGATCCAATTTTGTACAAGAGCATAGTTGGCAGCCTTATGTATTTGACTACAACTAGGCCGGATATTATGCTTGTTGTGAGTTTAATTTCCATATTTATGGAAAGGCCAAAGGAGGCACATTGGCAAGCAGCAAAAAGAATTCTAAGGTATGTGAAAGGAACAAATAGGTATGGTATTTTATACACCACTTCAGAAAATTTTGAATTGATTGGATATACTGACAGTGATTTGGCTGGAAGTATAGATGACAGGAAAAGCACCTCTGGATATGTTTTCCATATGGGATCAAGAGTCATTTCATGGGCTTCTAAGAAACAACCAATTGTGGCTTTATCAACAGCAGAGGCAAGGTATGTGGCAACTATAGCAGCAACATGTCAAGCAATATGGATGAGGAGAATGTTGAGAAGTTTGTGTCATGAACAGGTAAAGGCACAACAATTTATTGTGATAATATCTCAGCTATAGCTTTATCCAAGAATTCAGTGTTTCACAAGAGAAAAAAACACATTGATGCCAAGTATCACTACATTAGAGAGCTAGTGAACAATGGTGAAATTGTTCTAAAGCATTGCAGAATAGAGGAGCAGTTTGCTGATATATTGACAAAAACATTGGGGTAGAAAAAATTTAATTATTTAAGAAAATTTTTGGGTATGCAAGAGAATGTAGCAGTTGAAATTAAGGGGGAGTGTTGGAAATATTAATTCCAACTACAAACCTGTGCAGGAGCGCATAAATTGAATTCTAATGGAAATTTGAGGGACAACAGTAGTAAGAAATATTTTTGGTTTGATTTTCACTAAACTCTGCATTTAGTTATGGTTTTAAAACACCTGAAAAACTAAATTTTTGGGTTATGGCCGTAGCCATGTCTCACTATGTAAAACTGTGCTTTACACCATGAAACCTTGCCTTCAAAACTCTCCATCCCGTGCCCTATCCATTCACCAAACCCGCATTAAAAACTCTCCACCAACCATTTGTATTTGGCATTTGTTTGAAGTTTGAATGGGGAAAGTCATGTCTGTGGAGCCCATGACTCCACGTCACCACTCCTCGACCAATCAACGACCGATCGCACATTCCTCCTGCCTCGTCACCATAGTCCTTTACCCATGTGATAAGACGGAGGACCCACATGCCAACGCAACAGTCCATCATCCAATCATGTGTGTATCGCACAAAACTGAGCTGACGTCATCGACTCTCAAAATGAATGAGATAAAATTATACATGTTTTTGAATTGTTTTTTGAGGTCCACCAACGTGTCATGGCTCAACCAATAATAGCGCTATCACACCGATTGAAGGCACAGTCAGCATGGCCTTGAATGGATGAGATAAACGCATCAAATTTTTTGTATAAAGACTTTTAAAGTCCATGAAATGTGTTTTTTAAGGTTTTTAAACTTTAGCTTAGTGTTTAATGTATTATGTTTATATGTGCCGCAATGTATTAAGGTTTAAAACCTTTGAATAAACATTTTGTTAAACCGCAACAAGTTTTATTTTAAAACCTTAGATTATATATATATATATATATATATATATATATATATATATATATATATATATATATATATATATATATATATATATATATATATATTATAAACATGAAATGCTTATAATATATATAAAGTCAGAGTTTTTTATAAAAATATACAGCGACAGAGAATTTTTAAGTTGTTGTATTTTTTTTTACTGTGTAACAGAAAAAGCCCGAAGGTAGAAAAGAAGATAGAGAGAAAAAATTGTAACGTTGTGTTTTGTAGCAGTTAACTTTTGTGTAAAATCCAGAACTGAAGTTCTGATGAGGAAAGTCCTATTTGTAATATATTTTTATGCTTAATGATTTAGTGTTTTAAAGAATCTTTGTCTGGCATTGTTGCTATTGAAATATCTATGTTTAGTTGAGGAATTTTTATTCCTATGTGTGTTTGGAATTATTCATAAATTCAAACATACGCCAGGATTGTGACAAGCGCATCATACATTTCGATATCAAACCTCACAATATATTGTTGGACGTAGACTTCACACCAAAAGTTTCATATTTTGGTCTGGAAAAAACTTGCAGCAAGGGAGACGACCATGTATCAATGATGGCTGGGAGAGGAACCCCGAGATATGTTGCGCCAAAGGTGTGTGATAGAGATATGGGGCATGTTACTAATAAATCAGTTTTATATAGTTTCGGTATGCTTTTGCTACAGATTGTCGGGGGAAGAAAGAATATATATTGGGAAGTGAGCCACTCCAGCCAGTTTTACTTTCCTAAATGGGCTTTCAACCTACTTGACAAGGGGGAGTTAGCGATAAGATTAGGAGGAGTAGGAGGAGGAGAAATGGAAGCAGAAGAGGAGGAGAAGGCAAGGAGAATCACTAAAATTGGATTGTGGTGCATTCAATGCAACTCCAGTGATCATCCTTGTATGAGTAGGGTTGTTCAAATGTTAGAAGGGAATGGAGACGATGTGACCAATCCTCCCTTGCCCCTTAATTTATTTGCTGAACCAGAAAATATTTCGTTTCTTCTGTTGTAAATTCTTGTCCAATTGGACTTGGAATCTAGATTTTATTCTAGACTCGATTACTGAAACTAGGGTTTGAGGTTTTGGAATCGATCCTCCACCCCATACTTTGTGACAGTCAATTGGTATGGATTTGGTGACTTAACTATGGAGGGAGTGCGGAAGCACTTAAAAACCCTTTAGGTAAGTCTATGAAAAAATCAATGATCAATAAAATTAGGTTTTGTAATATAGTCCAAATAGATCTTGTATGCCATCATTGACAAATTGTGATATGGTGAGTGCTTCATATACCAAACCTACAAAACATTGCATGTCATTTTTAATGAAAATATAGGATAAACACCATTAAATAGTAATGGTTTTCCAAACTTTTTCATAAATATCTTGGCATGATCTCTATGAAAGACAAACATGGACACTAACATTGAATTTGAATATGTCAAAATACTACATTTAAAACTCTCAAGGGTGCTAGCAATGTGTTAGCTTAAGCTCTACTCCAACTGTAACGGATATTGAAAATATTATATATCATATTTCACAATTGTGTCCTACATTCTACCTTAAACCAATATAAACGTATTTTTTATGATGTGATATGTCTTTTGTTTTACCTAAATCAGTATCGAGATAGGTAAAGAAACAACATGCTGCTTACAGTGGGACTACCTTACCATTTCAAATAAGAGCATATTTTTAACAAATGGTTGAAGAAGGATGAAAATTGTTATGTGATTTAGCTCTCATAACCTTTTTAAATAATCATATTTTTTCCATAGACTAGAAT
Organism: Pinus albicaulis; assembly: GCA_034641835.2. Lineage (NCBI taxonomy): Eukaryota > Viridiplantae > Streptophyta > Pinopsida > Pinales > Pinaceae > Pinus > Pinus albicaulis. The sequence goes on along the minus strand of JAXQQM020077199.1, from coordinate 28,928 downwards.
GTGATAATTTATTTTACAGTTTGACTCCACCAGCACACATTAATTTGTTTATATAATTAAATAATATAAAACTCAATAAAATAAAGAAAGCTCCAACATTAGCTTGCTCTCCATAATTGGATTATGAATAGTAATTGTCATATTCAGAGACCAAAATTTCTACAGATCTTGGTCTTCTATTGGCACTATTGGCCCCTAATCTGGTCAATTGTTCCACTTTATGATATTAGCATTTCCCTGTTGTTTGAGACCATGAATATGTCAAAATACTATTGTGTCGAACATACTTTTTTTTGGTGTGATATGTCTTTTGTATCGAAATACGTAAAGAAAAAACATAATACTCACAGTGGGACTACCTTGCCAATTTCATACAAGTGAAAGGTAACGAATGGTTGACGAACAATGACCATTGTTAGGTGATTTAACTTAAGAACCTTTTCAATAATCATATTTTTTCCATATACAAGAAGGGCTTGTGATAATTATGTTGTAAAGTGTTCCTCTTTGAAAACAACTCCCCTCAACTGCCACTTGTACCATTGTGTACAGTTGATTTTGATGTTAGACGATTGAAATGATATCTACCTTAGGATTGAATATTTTTACTAATCAGTTACAAGTAGGTAAGTCTAGCACACCATTTATCCATCCATCTTGGATTCAGAGCACAAAAGAAGCAACAGCCGCAAGCCAAGAACGCACCAGCAACAATAGCAAAAATGATGGAAGCCCTCCTCCAAGATTATCAATTCCAAGAGGAAGTATTCTGTAGAGGTAGATTCGAAGCCATCCGGAGCTGTTTCAACAAGAAAAGTGGGCAACATGCCTGCAAGACCATAACAAAAGCATATATGTAGGATTCCATTGACAGATAACGCCTCAATAATGAAATCAAGATCATGCAGTATCTCTCAGGGCACCCCACTATGGTTTCACTTCATGAGGTTTATGAGGATGATGAGTTCGCCCATCTGGTAATGGAGATGTGCTCAGGCGGAGATCTATTTGAAAGAATCATCAAGAGGAAGAATATAGTTCCCTTTTCAGATGAAGAGGTCGCCAACATCCTGCAAAAGCTCATGGAGGCCATTAGTTACTTCCACTCAATGGGAATCGCCCACCAAGATATAAAACCTCATAACATTCTCTTTACCAATAATTCAACTTTCCTCACTGAAATCTAGCTTGCATACTTTGGGCAGGCCTCCTCGTTTTCTCCAGGAATGCTTATTATGCTTGCCCCCTTTGCCTCTTTAAGTCTATGAAATTTTTGGTGGGTATGGATTGATGAATACCATGGTTAAAATTCTGATATTAATGTATGCAGGGAAGGGTTAATGCAATGAACTGTGGGTACTCTATATTATGTAGCACTAGAAGTTTTGAAAGGGAAGGATTACAGTGAGAAAGTGGTTGTTTGGAGCGCAGGGGTGATGATGTACATAATGCTTAGTGGATTTCCCCCTTTTATTGGAGACTCGTTGCAGGAGATATTTGAGGCAATCCTCTTTGGGTGCCTTTTCTTCCCAACTGATATGTGGCTCTCAATATCTCACCCTTCCAAGGACTTGATATGCTGGATGCTCTGCAGATACATTACCAAGAGACTCAGCGCACACAAAGTGCTAGGTATTCCCTCTTTTCTACCATTAATATTGATTCCCTCTTGCAGTTTCAATACAAATCGATGTTGGGATGTGTAAGATTCATGGAATATTGATGAGAAATATTTGTTTTTCTACAGAGCATCCATGGATCACCACTAATGGCCTGTGAAATCCCAGCTAATTTGGTTAAGCAAGAGTGTTTTGGGGCATGGACTGTGAAAATGAGATATGTTGAATGAGTTCCAGCGAGCCATAGGAGATATTTGAGGTACTCCTCTTTGGGCACCTTCACTTCCCAACTGATCCATGGCTCTTGATATCTGACTCTGCCAAGGACTTGATATGCCGAATGCTCTGCAGAGACATTACCAAGAGACTTAGCAAACACAAAGTGCTAGGTATTCCCTCTTTTCTACCGTTAATACTGATTCCCTCTTGTGGCTTCAAAACAAATCAATGTTGGGATGTGTAAGATTCATGGAATATTGATGAGAAATATCCATTTTTCTACAAAGCATCCATGGCTCACCACTGATGCCCTGTGAAATCCCAGCTAATTTGATTAAGCCAAAGTGTTTTGGGGCATGGACTATGAAAATGAGATACGTTGAATGACTTCCAGCAAATGATGAGATGTCATGTTCTATAACATTGTAAAGCTTAATAGTTGGGTGAGCCTGTGGTAGAGACCCAGGTTTGATTCTCGCTATTGGCTCTACGGGTGTGTTGCTCGCTGAGTCCTTATAGCAAGCATACTCATGTTACTATTTAAAATAGTACCTTGTGGAATACCTTGTCTAGTCTTTTACGTTTTGGTGAAGAACCCATCTCCGTATGTAACAAGTTTTGAGTGAAGACCACGACATCTGATACAGAGACACTTTCAAGTTTGAGGAATGGAGGTGGAATTCCATTGGGTTTTGCAAATGGAAGAGTTGTAGCCTTTTACAGTGGAAAAAGAGAGTAACATTTGAGTAGGTTCGTAGATAATTTGCGAAGTCACAGTTGCATAGTGCATGGTATACCGAGTCTGTAAATATGCCAAATACCTATAAATGAGTATAGTGTGAGAGCATTGCTTGATATAAATGAGTATACTACGAGAGCAATGGGAAAAATACAGTGTAAATTTGTCAATACATATAGTAAAGGATATACAAATATATTCTATGGTTTCTGTCTTTTCCATTCTTAGTCGATCTCCAATTTGATTTGATAGATGATTTTGGACATTAAATTGTATACATGACACACAAAATGAAGATAAGGCAAGAAACCAAATGACATATATATGTCTATTACATCATATTATTGATTTGTTGCAAGGTCTTTAAAGCTTTATTTTTGTGTATAATTGTAGATGTGATGAATGTTATAAACAATATTTTAAAAATAATAATATATATTTTAATATAGTGTTTAATATATTATTGAATGGTGCTCTTTTTTTTATTAAATTTTTACTTCATTTCAAAAATATATATTATTAATATATTTTTATAATTTTTAAATAATAAAAATAAAAAATATTAACTTTATAATATAATTGTTTTTAATAAATTTTTTATTATCATCAAAGTTATCCAAATATCAAGTAAAATATATTTATTTAAGTTATATGATAATAATAAAATACTATAATCATAAACCTAAATGTAAAAAAAAATGTAATTATATTTACTTTTTGAAAACAACTCCCCTCAACATCCACTTGTACCATTGTGTACCGTTGATTTTGATGTTAGACGATTGAAATAATATCTACTTTAGTTCTTTGAAAACAACTCCCCTCAACTGCCACTTGTACCATTGAGTACCGTTGATTTTGATGTTAGAAAATTGAAATAATATCTACCTTAGGATTGAATAATTTTATTATTCAATTACATAAATACTGACCAATTTCCACTTGTCTTTCTTCTCTTCTTATTTGGCTTCCTACTCTGCAATGGACAATGGATTTTCTTTCCAAAATCCCTTCCCACACATGTATGATCAACTGCCCAGGAGGCATCCGAGGCTTTATCACTGTGAATCCCTCAAACGTGGATCATATTCTGAGAGCCAATCTTCATAATTAACTCAAGGGAGAACACTTCAGTTTCTTTCTCCACAATTTCCTAGGCAAGGGGATCTTCAACAGTGATGGGGAGCTATGGAAAATGCAGAGGAAGGCTGTGAGGTTTGAATTGAATACCAGGTCGCTCTGGACCTTCGTGGTGGAGGATGTTCAGTGGGAAATCAAGAACTAGCTAATGGTAGTGCTCAAGAATGTATGCAAAGGAGGAGAGATCCTAGACTTGTAGAACGTTCTGATGACGTTTGCATTCGACAATATCTGCAAGGTGGTGTTCGGTGTCAATCCCGGTCATTCCAGGAGAAGTGAGATATTTGAACGGCATGTGACGGAAGACATGATTTCAAGATGCATGGCGGCAACTCTATCTGATTCGAAGAAATTTGAGATAGAATGTGATCAGAAAGGTTCTCAGAAGATGGCCATGATGACCGAGAAATCATAAATATTCAGCAGAGATATGATGGCTAGTTTTATGATGGTAGACAAGGACACCACTTCGACTTCCTTATCTTGGTTTTTCTCACAGAATTCGTCTCGGCCCCATATCGAAGAAGCTATTCAAAGAAAAAAAAATTCTTGTTAAAGGAAGTAGAAATTACATGCAACCCAAAGATGAATGGGTCATCTTCGACTTTGATGAACTGAAGGGCATGCAGTATCTCCATGTCACACTCTATGAGTCCATGAGGCTGTGACCTCCTGTGCCTCTGGATTCAAAGGTTGTTACGAAAGATGATGTATTGCCAGACGGGATTGTTTTACCCTAAGGATGGTTCGTGAGTTACAATATATATTCAATGGGCAAGATGGAGAACATTTTGGGTGAGGATTTCATGGATTTCAGACCTGAGAGATGGCTGAAAGATGGGTAATTTGTGGGGGTAAACCCTTACAAATTTACTATGTTCCAGGAAGGGCCTCACATATGTTTGGGAAAAATATATGGTGTTCATACAGATGAAGTCCATTGTGGCATTTGTTCTTCATAGGTTCAGTCTAGAGGTAGACACCGGATACGTTCCAAAATATGTATTGTCCATCATTTTGCGAATGAAGAATGGTCTACCTATCAGTGTGAGAAGTCTTCCCACTTACGAGCAGTTAAGAACTGTGATTCTTACAAATGTGAATGACAAAAAAATTATCGATCTTGATCATGTCGACGTCAGGGGTATCAAACTCAAGACCTGACGGCAGTTGATGGAGAAGCTTCTCAAAGTTGTAGGCGAAGATAATGAACGCTTTCTTCATAGGCTTCAAAAGAGGATCAACAAGTTTGATCAGAAGCTTATTATGTTATTTTTTACTAAACCCAGATCCGGGATTATTTAGCTTAGCTTGCTTTCGCTTAAATGAACAGTTATGGTTTTTGTGGGCAGAATTTTGCAGTGTTAGCATTGTTTTGCCCAAGATCAGTTATAGAAATACTACCCACTTACGAGCAGTTAAAAACTGTGATTATTGCAAATGTGAATGACAAAAAAATCATCGATCTTGATCAGGTCAAAGTCAGGGGTATCGAGCTCGAGACCCAACAACAGTTGATGGAGAGGCTTCTCAAAGTTGCAGACGAAGATAATGAACGCTTTCTTCACAGGCTTCGAAAGAATATTGACAGGTTTGATCAGAAGCTTATTATGTTATTTTTTACTGAACCCAGATCTGGGATTTAGCTTTTTCCTCTTTACTACTCTTTCCTATGTTACTTCTTTACAACGTTTCCTTTGTAACATTTGGTGCAATTGCTAGTTTATTTACAATTTGACCACAATAGAAATACCAATATTCATTCGGATAATACCTTAATTTGTTTATATAATTAAACTAGCATTTGCACCAATAGCAATATTCGAATACTACTTAAATTGTTTATATAATTAAACTTGTATTTGCACCCAAAAAGTGCAAACAGCACGCACAAAGCGTTTTTGGGTTTTTAACCGTTCGAAAACATATAACCGTCAACCTAAATTGTTTTTGGTTTTTTTTACAAGTGTGTTTCATTCTCACGATAATTGTTTCAAGCGAACTGTTGGTGACTCCTAGAGATCTACACCCTCATCCCATAGGCTATAAGAGATAGCTTTCATGCAAGCATCTTACGTAGCCTTGGGATATGTGTCGTGTTTATGAATATAATCTAGATCATGCATGCAATCTAAACCGAACCGGATTGAAACATAAACTGTACTGAATTGAACTCAAAAATTTCTAAATCTGTAACAGGAGTGAACTAAGTTTAACGAATGTGGAAAAACTGGAAATAAACTAATATAGGAACATGCATGTTGAAGGAAAATACACGCCCTCTAATGCCCTACATAATTGTGCCTCCCTCACTCCATTCTGCCAAATAACCTGAACAAATTGTTGTCGTATAGAGCTACATTAAATGTGCTCTTCTTCCTGTACGCTTTATGCACCCTAGTGCAGTGGAGATAACCATCAAAGTTAAACCAGGTAAAATCCAATAGGAAGCATGCAGGGTTATGTTATGACTCGAGCAGTCAATAATTTAGAATATTTCATAGGAACTATCACTACCATTGCTTGAAGACACTTGTTATAAAGGAGTTCTACTTCTTTCAAATTTTGAAACCATAATCAATAAAATGGGAGGAAGCATATTTCTTGGGGGATCATCCCCATTCCAACAAATCTTGTATATAAGTTTCCATTATATATCTTCAAAATTCCTGCTCCATTTCTTATGGGAAACCATATGTTTGTTAATATCCTGTATAAATGATACATGTCTCCATATCTTAGTTTTCATCTAGACCTGTTACCTTGCGAATTCATATTCCATGTTCTAGGTCTCCATGCATCAAGGGAACCAAAACTTAAAAAGGATGGGAATGAAGTAACGTTTGTGCAAGATAATTGCTTTAATGTTCAGTATAGTTAGGTTTGGTTAATCGCCATTTTATTGAAAATTGTTAAATAAGCATTAGCTATAATTAAGTTTGGTGAATATTGATTTCAAGGGATAACAATAGTTAGTTGATTTGTGAGCAGCTTGACTCCATAAAATGTGTACATTTCTGGGTGGCCCACACCATTAAGCGATGAAACAAGTATGTTCCAGTATCTGGTACTCCGTAAATTATAGTAGCAGAATTCATCCAAATAAAGTTTTATTCATTCAGAAATTCAATTCAGTCGAATTTCCCTCAAATTTGGAAAAAATACGAACAGAAACCCTAAGGTTTCATAAAAAAAAAGTCATTTAAGCTTAAAAAAAATTGCATTTCTCATTCGAAACTGCTAAAGCCTAATACAGACTGCCATAGGCATTCCCATCTAATAGCCATCCATCCCTCATAAGCAATTCTCATTTTGTTTCTATCCACCATAGTTTCAATTGTCACGTCTGGTGGTTGGACGGGTCCAACTAAATTTCCAATCCACAAACCTCCATGGTAATTGTTTTATGATGGTATAACCTTTCACAACAAGAGATAATCGTGATGAAAGCGAGGTGGGATATGGGAAATAAGCATGTTCAGTTAGAGACTCTGATATCTATTTGTACGTCATTTGTCTCTATCTATCTAATTCATTGAGCATCTAATATCCTCGGTCTAATACTCAATAACCCTTTGTTGTGTTGTGTGCTAATATGTTTGTTGGATTAATAAGCATACTTAACACTTGCTTTCTTCTGAGAGTTCATTACGTTCGAACTATAGTCTTCACTACCTTAAAATTGGAGAGATTTATCTGCATAACAATTTTCCATATCGACGTTTCAAACCACACTCAAGTTCGTCATTGGGATAGAGTGAATGTAATGACGAGCCCGAGTGTGGTTTCGATATGAAGATAATCTCGAACCATCTCTAAAACACATCTCACGGTGGAAACTAGAAATCTCAAATAGCTTAAAGTTCATTGAGGATACATTATGAGTGTATCATTTTGTAGAAAATGCATATATTCAAGGAGTTGTCTACCGAGGCCGCGTTTTGGCCCGGACGGCAGAAATCTGTCGGAATTCGGTCAACTAAATTTTAAAAAATCAGGTAGTTCCAGTGCTTGGAATCCATTTTTAATAGTGGAAATGGATTCAGCACTATCAAAAACCCTTAGGGCACTCAAAATACTAATGTTTAACAACTGTAAACAAGATTTTGGGCAAATCTTTGCCAGATTTTCTGAAAATCATTATTGGATTCTGGGTCAAAAAGCGGCCTTTTTAGACTACGCGTATATTCAATGGTGGAGATTTTCTAAATTTTTGAATAACTTTCCTGCTCTTGATAATTTGCATGTTTTTTCATGTTAATGTGATGTATTTTTTGGAATCACAATTTATTATATGTTTTTTTACCGAATCCAGATTTATATACAGTAACTATGTTATGTACCATCTCATGTGTCATTTCATCTTGTGGTTTCAAATCCCATTTGCTTATTTTATGCTTCACAAAATTAATATTTGAATTGTTGGATTATTGTCTCATTTATGGAAGCTGCGAGCTCGAGAATGCCATTTGTTGCACAGGGTCTATTTATTGTTGCCCAGAGGATTCTATCCCATCTGTGATATTAAAGGCGACCTCTGTCTCAAGAGTGTTGATGATACTGTGGGAGTGGAGGCCAAGAACCATAATCGTTCTCATCACAAGTTTCCATGGAAGAATAATCACATTGTAGAAACCCATGTCGATTACCAACCATCTCTCAGATGGCGCAGGCATGCAGTGGAGTAGATTTTTTTGGTCCACTGGTGTGATCCACTAGTGTAGTCAAGTCAAAACTGTTAAAATTTTAAGGGACAAATTATTTTCCTCAACACACGGACTTCACACAAAGTTGTGGAAATGACTTTAACCAAGACAAAATAGTTATGGAAGCTTACACACATTGCAGAACTCACTTAATCTAGACCATAAGTTGCGGAGATCAAATTATGAGAATCCTCTTTTCAATACAGAGTGGCGGAGATTAAAATTGCAACTATAGGGGAGCAAATATAATCAAATAATTTTACTCATAGTGAAACAAAGTAAAATAGAGTTGTTGCGGTAAAACTCATACATGAAAATTCCATAACCAAGTCGCAACAAAAAATGCTTTATATTATGATTCAAAATACTACAAACACATTCATACGGAGGTTATGGCTCCTTCACCAATAAAACAATTAAGATTTACATTCAACAAGGGTTGCAGAGTAACACACAGTAAAACCTGTAGCTTGTGTTTTCACGCGCCCACCAAAATTTGCTCTACTATTTTCTCCCCTTCTCTTTCGACACTTACATCCACCACATTACATTTAAATTACACTTACATGTAAAATAAAAACATATATATCTAAGAAATTTAATTCAACACTTACATCCACCACATTACATTTAACTTACACTTACATGAAAAATAAAAAACATATATATCTAAGACATTTAATTCATGACAGGCATAATTTAATACATAGTATGGGTGGACATCATTTTCTAAACATTACAGAAGTTGCGTGAAGTAAACAACACTGGCAGATTAAATGTTTTCTCATACTCTTTCATTAACCCTGCATTAAATTCTATTTGACTTTTAATTATTTAATCTGTTGCATAATGGGTTATGTACTCTGCTTAGAACTTGTCCTTCTTCGCAAATGCAATCCGCAACCTACAAAACATTCACTAAGGTATGGTTGCTATCAGAAAATTAAACTTGGTGGTTGTGATTCATTTTCCAACACTCCCCCTTAATCAAAATTGTCTTTGTTAACCATTCCCAAACAATCTCTAAGATTAAAAAAAAAAATCACGTGCCAATGGCTTTGTGAAGATGTCTGCAAATTGTTTCTCTGACCTACAATGTTGCAACACAATTTCACCATTGTTAACTAATTCTCTTATGAGATGATATTTAGCATCAATGTGCTTTGTACTCTTGTGAAAAACAGAATTCTTTGATAGTGAAATTGCTAAACTGTTATCACATAAAATAGTGGTTGCTCCATCTTGTTCATGACATAAATCCCTTAACATCCTTCTCATCCAAATTGTTTGACACATTGTTGTTGCTGTGGCAACATTTTCAGCTTCTACTATTGACAATGACACTATCAGCTGCTTCTTGGAAGCCCATGAAATGGCTCCCGAACCCAAATGAAAAACATATCATGACGTTCTCTTTCTGTCATCGACACTTCCTGCCCAGTCACTGTCAGTGTAATCAATTAGCCTAAAATCATCAGTTGCAGAGTACAACACGCCATACTCCTTCGTTCCATTAACATAATTTAAAATTATTTTCGCAGGTTTCCAATGTGTCTTCTTGGGTGTCTCCATGAACCTCGACACCAAACTCACTGCATACATTATATCAGACCTAGATGCGGTCAAATACATTAGGTTGCCCACCACACTTTTGTATAATGTTAGATTGATATTGCTACTGCAATCTTCTTCACTCAACTTCAACCCCATGACAGTTGGAGTTGGTGTTGGCTTGTTGTTCTGCATATTAAACCTCTCTAAAATGTATGGAACATACTTTTCTTGAGAGATTAAAATCCCATTTTTTGTTTTCTTCACTTTTATGCCCAAAAATATCTTACCAACCCCAAGTCAGTCATTTCAAACTCACTTTTCATGACTGCTTTGAAATCAGCGATGAGGAAATCATCACTCCCTGTAAAAATCAAATCATGTACATACAAAATGACAATAAGAAGCTTACTATCACTTTCTTTGATGTAAAGAGTAGGTTTTCTATCACGTTTGTCAAACCCATTGTCCATCAGGTAAGCATCTATCCTACTATACCATGCACGTGGTGCTTGCTTCAACCCATAGAAAGCTTTCCGCAACCTACACACCTTGTCTTCTTTGCCTTCTACCTCATATCCAGGAGGTTGCGCAACATACATTTCCACTTTTGACACTCCATTCAAGAATGTGTAATTTATTTTCATTTGATACACTTTCCATTTCGCTTGTGCGACAATCGACAACACTGTACGCACTGTCTCCATCCTCACGACTGGTGCAAATTTTTCCACATAGTCTCTTCCATTCTGTTGCTTGTATCATTTAACAACTAGCCTTGCTTTATGTCTTTCATTATTGCCTTCAATGTTTCTCTTGGTCTTATAAACCCACTTCACTCCAATGACTTATTTTCCTTGCGGAAGGTCCACTAACTCCCATGTGTCATTATTTTCTATTACTTCTATCTCTTCACTCATTTCCACAACCCATTTCTCTTCTTTGACTACATCTTCAAAGTGTATTGGGTCATCTACATGACAAAATAATGAAAATAAAGAATTCAGACTAGTGCTTCTATCAAATTCATCTTGCTCATAAATTTCATTTAAATTTCTGAATTTTGGTCTTCTTATGCTTGCTGAAGATGGTCTTGGTGTTGCAATTGAAGTATATGGAGTTGCAATATTTGTGGTGTTCTTGGAGAAGCACTTTCTTGGTTGTGCAAAGCTGTGCTATTATTTGTTTGCGGTGTCATATGTTGATTGTTTTGTTGAGCTTGTGTAGGTAGAGGAGGAGTGACCATTGAGGAATTACTTGTTGCGGTCAATTCCTCTTTGTCTTCATATGACATACATGTCTTCACATTGATTGTGTTCTCTAAACTTCCATCCCATGCTTCCTCTTCTATGAACTGAACATCTCTGCCGATTATGACTTTCTTGGTTGATGGATTGTAGAGCTTGTATGCCTTGGATTCATCACTGTATCCAACAAATATACATTTCTCCCCCTTGTTGTCCAGCTTCTTCCTCAACTCATCTGTGACATAAGCATACGCCACACATCCAAACACTCTCATGTGAGTGACATTATGCTTTCTTCCACTCCATGCCTCTTCAGGAACAATATTCATAACACTTTTGGTTGGACACCTATTAATAATATACGATGCACAAGCGACAACTTCAGCCCAATAATCATTTGGAAAATGCTTTGTCTTCAGCATACTCCTTTCCATTTCCATGATGGTCCAATTCTTTCTTTTTGCGACACCATTTTGCTGAGGTGTATACCTTTTTGTAAATTTCTTTTGAGATATATTCGCCACCTCTGTCAGTCCTCAACACTTTGATGTAGTGTCCACTTTGCTTCTCAACAAGAGCTTTGTAGTGGCGGAAGTGCTCAAACACTTAACTTTGTTGTTTTAGGAAATAGACCCATTTATTCCCTGTGTATTCATATATGAAGGTAAAATTGTAATGGTTGTCGCCAAATGATGGTGTTTGCATTGGTCCACATAAATATGAGTGTACAATTTCCAATGGTGCCTTTGCCCTTATTGACTTTCCTGATGGAAATTATTCTCTGTGTTGTATGCCCAAGATGCATCCTTCACATAAGTTGTCCAGTTTTTCTATGAGTGGAAATCCCTTTCCCATGCATTTCCTATGCATAAAATTCAAACCTCCAAAGATGAGATGACCAAATCTCAAATTCCATAACCAATTTTCATCTTTAATTTCTTCTTGGAAGTTTTCTTATGTGACAACTGCTACATTTCTTTCATGTTTTTGTGAATTCTATAGTTGTGCTTGAGAACCTTCTTCCTTCAAGTATGATTTTAGCTTGAGAGGAAACATTCCATTGTTTTTCATATGAACTTTTGCAATCAGTTTTCTACTTCGATACTTATCCAATATTGTGCACACATCATTCTTAAAAAAGACATTGTAGCCCTTTTGCATGAGCTATCCAATTCCTAGGAGGTTATGTTTCAAACTAGGGACAAAGTAAACATATGACATGAACTTCTTCTCTCCCTTCTTGGTAAGAATGTCAACTCTTACTTTTCCCCTGAGAGACTTTGCTATCAGTCCCTAATGTCAGTTCTAATTTCACACTTTCATCTAGATTGGAAAACATTTCTATGTTTCTATTCATGTGGTTGCTACACCCTGAATCCAAGAATCGTACATCCCCTTGTTTTTCTTGTGCTACATTACCAGCCTAGATCCATATTAACTCCAGATGTATCAAGCGTCGAGAGGGATCAAATCTCTCGGTATGCAAACCTCTTTTTTTAGTGCAAAACTTGACGAAAGGTTTACACCTCGAGAGATTTGATCCCTCTCGGCGCTTGATAGATTCAAAGTTAAGATGGATCTAGGTTAGTTTCATTCGTGTTCTGCCAAGGAAAATATATCGAAGATTTGATTAATTTTATCAATAATATGTAAATATATCAAATATCAATATAATAATTTTAAATATGCTAAATATTTCTGAGATTAACTTGGTCATTTTAATTTTAAATTTTCTTAGTTACCTCAGTTTGTTGAAATGATAAATATTGTTAATAACTTTAATGATGAAAAATGATGAAATAATTTTTTTGAATGCAAAGTGACAACAATAATGTTGAAATATAGAAAATGTAAATAATAAGACTGTACTCATGTTACAAATAGTCTTCATTGTGATCAATCTCAAACTATTCTCTTCTACTATTCTTATTGCCACCCTTGTTATTTTTGTCATCTTTTCATATTGATTATATTAAAAAGAAAATTTAAATCATAAATCATTTAAATCTTTTTCTCTAGCTGTTGTAGTAAACATGATACCTTGTCTCTCTTGCTCTCCAATATTAATAGGTTAAATTACTATGATACAAAAATCAGTGTGCATTGTCAATACCGTTTTGTGCTTACACTAAAATCAATGCATATTGTTAATCCAATCACTTTAAAATTAATGTACCATCATATATCCAATTACATCAAATAAGAAATCAACATCTACATTGAAATCAATGCATTTAATGCAAGCAATCAAATAAGATTAGAAAATAACTTCTACACTGAAATCAATGCATTTAGTGGAAACAATCAAATAGGATTAGGAATCATCTACATTGAAATCAATGCATCCAGTGCAAGAAATCAAATATAATTATAAATCAACATATACATTGAAATCAACACATCCAGTGCAAGCAATCAAATAGTATTAGAAATCACCACCTATACTGAAATCAATGCAACTAGTGCAAGTAATCAAATATCATTACAAAAAAATATCTACACTAAAATGGATGAATCTAGTGCAAACAATCAAATAGGGGTAGAAATCACCATATCCACTTAAATCAATCCATTTTGTATAAGAAATATTCTTCCCTCTCTCCACCCTCCATCCATATCTATATCCCCCTCCATCTCTTCTTTTTTGTCTCTCTATCTCACCCCCCTAAACACACATGCTCTCGCACTCCATATCTATGAATATCTTTGTCACTCCCTCCCTCTCCCCATCTCTCTCTTCTTCACTCTCTTCACCTTCCATCTATATCTCTATCTTCCTCCTCCCTCCCTCTTCCCCACTAATATCTCTCTTTCCTCCTTTTGTCCTCTCTCCCTCTCTCTCCCTCTTCCTTATCACTCTCTCTCTCTCTCTCCACCTTTATCTCTCTATGTCTTTCTTCTTACCTCTCTCTCTCTCCCCCTCCAAGTCCATCTCTCTTTCCCTCCCTCTCTCTACTCTCTCACATCCTCTCTCTTCCTTCCACTCTTTCCCTTTCTCTCCCATCTCTCTCTCTCTCTCTCTCTCTCTCTCTCTCTCTCTCTCTCTTCACCCACCAACTATGTTACTATATCCCTCCCTCTCTCCTTATCTCTCTTTCTCTCCCCCCTTATCTCCATCTCTCCTTATTTATCTCTTTATCTCACCCCTAAACGTACATGCTCTCTCTCTGTCTCTCCCTTTTCACTCCTTCTCTCTCTCCACTTCTCACTCTCTATATTTCTTACTTCCTACCTCTCTCCCCCTCCAACTCCATCTCTCTATCGATCCCTCCAACTCTTTTCTCACCATTAAACATATGCACCCTCTCTCAATCTCTCCCTTTCCACTCTCTCTCTCTCTCTCTCTCTTTATATTTCTTCTTCCCTCCCTCTCTCCCCCTCCAACTTCTCTCTATTCCTCCCTCTCTCCCCCTCCAACTTCTCTCTATCCCTCCCTCTCTCAAGTCCTCTATCTGGTCCTTTGTATCTCTCCCTTTCTCTCTTACCTCCCTCTATCTTCTGCCATCTCTCTCTCCCTTTATCTATTACCCCTCCTCTCTCTTCCGCCATCTCTCTCTCCTCTAATCCTATCATTATCTCCCTCCCCCTCCTCCATATTTGTGTCTCCCTCTCTCGCTCTTCATTCCCTCTCTCCCCTTTCCTTTTAGTTTAGCTCCATCTCTCCCTTGTCAATCCCCGTATATCTCCACCTCAATCACTCTATATCTTTGTTCTTCCCTCCCATATATATCTAGAGTTAATATATATCATGATACATTTATATATATTATAATATAATAAATTTAATATTGTATTAATCTAAAGTTATTAAATTTAATAATATTAATATTATAATATATTAATATGAGTATTAGATTTAATAATAATAATAATCTTTTAATATTATATTAGGGTTAATAATTTTTTTTACATGGTTTTAATAATAATTTAGCCCATGGTATTTGGACCATAGGCTTCACCTAAATAAAACCCATTTTTTGAGTGTTCGTAAATATAAAGCAAATTATGGAGTAAATATGAAAAGAGGTTTAATTTATTTACCATGCCTCTTGTTTATATATATTTTTATTTATTTACCATACCTCTTTTATTTAATATGCTATTTGGCCCATAGGCTTGTTATATAATTAGATTTTCATTTATAATCATATTTGATATATTTTTATTTATTTACCTTACCTCTTTACCTCTTTTATATTTATTTATTTATCATACCTCTTTATACCTTTTTCTATTTATTTATTTACCATACTTATTTTATAAATATGGTATTTGTCCCATGAAATTTAGCCCATGGTATCAATATTAATTTGTCCCATGGTATTCATCCCACAGGATTCATCTAAATAAAACCTCGTTTTATGAGTTTTTTAAATATAAAAAGGTTTATGGAGTAAATATAAAAGGAATTTTTTATTTATTTACCATACATCTAGTTTATATATATATATATATATATATATATATATATATATATATATATATATATATATATATATATATATACCATAGTTCTGGAGTAAGTATAAAAATAGGTTTTATTTATTTACCATACCTCGGGTTTATTTATATTTTTATTTATTTAAATTTTGAAATATTGCAATTTTGAGGGGAAATATTTATATCTTTAAAGATTTTAATTTATCCATACAATGATTCATGAATTTTCTTTTTAAAGATTCATTTTACAAATATTTAATTAAAAAAAATATTAAAATATTTTGGATTTTGATTGTTTGTGTTGAATTAACTCTTTTCCTATTATTTAGGAAATGATATTGACCTTAGCAAAGAGTAAAGATGTTTAAAATTTTACTTAATTTGGAAGTTCAATGTGGTAATTTTTTTTGTTAAAGGTAAATTTATGATCCATTCAAATTCACTTATATAATAAACCAATTATTAAATGGGTGAGATAATTTACTATCCATTCAAATTATATAAATAATACATAGTTGTATTTTAATAATTAATATTAGCCCATTAATAAGTTAAAAAAGTTATATATAATATAAATATTAAAGTGATATAAAACTAAAGATTAGGTTAATGTTTTGGCCGACATTAGCAAAAATAAAATTTATTATTTTTTAAGACGTGACATACTTGACATCAGTGTCATACTAGGCTGTAGAATGCGCCTCTTGGTGCAACAAGCTAAAAACATGCTATCATGGTTCTGATTTTCCTTTCTGAACTTTGCACTTGGTTTGTTCTTATTTCATATTGCTTATTTCTACATTCATTTGCATAATGACCATATTTCTTACAATAATGACATTGAACTTGAGATTTATCATACCTTTGAGCTTGTGTTTGATTTTGGCTTGGGCCTTGACTTGGATTTTGATTGTTGCCCCTTCCACTTGAGTTTGAAGGGTTGCTTCTTCCACCTCTGTGTGGGCTTCTTCCTCTTGCTTTATAATTTTTTCTTCCTCGACTTCTACCTTGACCAAATGAAACTTGTGTCTTGAATGCATGCTCCAATGAAGTGCTTATTGCTCTGTTCAGTCTGTGTTCATGAGAGATCAGTGATGCATGAAGCTCTTCCACTGAAAATTGTGAGAGATCATTTGTCTCTTCTATTGCCACAACTATGGCATCAAACCTTGTTGGTAGACTTATGAGAATTTTCTCAAAAATTCTCCTTTCCTCAAATGTCTCACCACGAGACCTGATTTGAGTAACCAACCCAATCGTATGTGTAAAAAACGAGTCTACATTCTCAGACTCTTTCATACAAATTGTTTCAAAATCTCTATTCAACATTTGTAATTTTGTTGTCTTCACCTTTGTCATGCCTTGGTAGGCTGTCTGGAGGGCATCCCATGCTTGGTTGGACTTTGTTGTTGTAGCAATATTTGGGAAGATAATTTCATGAACTACCTGAAAAATATAGTAGAGGGCTTTGGAGTCCTTCTTCCTGTTATCTCTCAAAACATCCTTTTCTACTTGTGTCAATGCATTGTATGCTACTACATTTGCTAGTTCTTGGAATCCATTCTCCACCAATTCTCAAATTTCTTGAGAAGAAAACAGAGCCTTCACTATTATAGCCCAATAATATTAATTTTTTCCATTATACTACGGTATTTGTGGATTATTCAAGCTTTTTCTTGTTGATTCCATGTTAACTGTGTAAAAATTTTCTCATTGTTAAATACTCTCTCACTGCTAGAGAATACACCACACAAAAAGTTTTAGAACTCCTTTTAACTCAAAAGCACTTCCTTTTACTGATATTTTAAACCCGCTCTGATACCATTTTAAATTTTTAAGGGACTAAGTAAATTCTTTTCCTCAACACATAGAGTTCACATAGAGTTACGGAAATGACTTTAACCAAGACAACACAATTACGAAAGTTTACACAGAGTTGCTGAACTCACTTAATCCAGACCATACAGTTACGGAGATCAAATTATGAGAGTCATCTTTTCAATACAGAGTGGCAGATATTAAAATCACAATTATAGGGGAGAAAATATAATCAAATAATTTTACTCGCAGTGAAACAAAGTAAAACAGAGTTGTTGCGGTAAAACTCATACGTGAAAATTCCATAACCCAATCGCAACTAACAATACTTTATACTATGATTCAAAACACTAAAAACACATTCATACGGAGGTTGTGGATCCTTCACCAGTAAAACAACTGAGATTTACATTCACCAGGGGTTGCAGAGTAACACACGGTAAAACCTGTAGCTTGTTTTTTCACCCGCCCACCAAAATTTGCTCCAGTATTTTCTCCCCTTTTCCATACTTACATCTGCCACATTACATGTAACTTACACTTACATGTAAAATCAAAACATATATATCTAAGACATTTAATTCATGTCATACATAATTCAATACATTGTATGGACAAACATCATTTTCTAAACATTACAGAAGTTGCATGAAGTAAACAACACTCGCAGATTAAATGTTTGTCCATACTCTTTCATTAACCATGCATTAAATTCTATTTGACTTTTAATTATTTAATTGGTTGCGGAATGGTTTATGTACTTTACTCAGAACTTGTACTTCTCGGTAAATGCAATCTGCAACCTGCAAAACATTCACTGAGGTATGGCTATTGTCATAAAATTAAATGCGGTGGTTGTGATTAATTTTCCAACAGAAACATGAGTCAGTCTGGACCATTTTTTCAGAGGAAAAACATGACTCTGTTTGGATAAACACTCATGATGGGCCATTTTTCTTTCGGAGAAAAAACACTACCAAACCACGACTAAACCATAACGATGACTTCATTGGAATGTTATTCAAATATCTATGGGGGAAGATGACGAATCTGTACTATGCAGCCGAGAAGAACCTCATAATAGAAAAACTAGAGCAAGTTTGTGAATCCAAAACTAAACCGTTTATCTAAAATGGCACTGAAACAGTATTATTCAACTAGTGTATGTTGTTTTCTAAATGAAAAAACATTATTGTTGAAATATCATATCTTTGACGAAATCAATATATAAGGTTTAATATTAGACTTTAATATATTGGATTTATAATATTAGGTTTAATATTAGGATTTTTTGTAGTATGTTTAACTTGCAGAAAATATCATAAGTGAAAAATATGCCATGGATATCACAGAAAATAACACAATGTGATGATTGGAAATGAAAATATTCTATTAGTATAAATATTCTATTAAGATTTGTATTGAGATTTGCAACAATATTGTTCAATTGACTCTTCGAGGGCGAAACATCCAACAAAGAAGAACTCAATTACACAACACATCACAAGACCTCCCCTGCTATCTTTGATTATTTATACATTCATAAGATCCAAAATGCTAACTACTCGTGGTACCTTGCATAATGTAGTTTTCCCCGTTTATTAATTAGTTATGGTCTATTTATTCATCATCCTTAACTAAACTAACTAATTGTGGTCTCTTTTTTAGAATGAGGGTCATCCATTTTTTTTAATGTGGTTCATGGAAACTGAGTGGCCTCTACATCCACAAGAAAATCTAGGCAAATCAACCTAAAGGGATCTACCCGTCATTCAAATTACTAAGGCCTAACCCCAAGGGCGTCGAGAAGATTTGACCCTGTGACCTCCCGATTGACAAGGTACTTAGCAACATGAACTTAACCCACTGAGCTATCCCTTGGGGAATTTCTTTTAATGTGATTCACAGAATTTGAGTAGTCGCTACATCCAAGGGAAAATCCAGGTATATCAACTTGAAATGATCTACCTGTCGACCAAACTGGCAGGGCCTAACCCGAAGGGCATCGAGGATATTTGACCCCGTGACCTCTCGATTGGCGAGGTACTTAGCAACAGTAACTCGACCAACTAAGATATCCCTTGGGGCATAGGTGAGGGTCATCCACTTACAATGATCATTAATCTAGATAACCTCTGACGGCCTTTATTTACTAGGCTAATTGATTATGACTCTTATAGGGCCCCTTGGGCCTATTACATTAATAAAGGGTTAGGGTTGGAACATAACATGCCCTCCCCCTTCAAAAGAAATATTTTCCTCAAGGTTGGACCTACAATAATTGTTGGATAATAGTAGTCATTTCCCATGTCATGTCTTCCAGCAAGGTGTATTTCCACTATATGACAAATTCTTTGATTGTGCGGTCGCAAAGATGCATTTCCCCTAAATTGAACACCAATTTTGGTTGTAACCAAAGAGAACCTTCCCCATCCAATTCAAGAAGTATGGTCTAAACGTTGAAATTGTGCCCCACCACTTTCTTTAGGAAAGAGACATGGAATATTGGGTGGATTTTTGAAGTGGCTAGTAACGTATGTTTGTAGGTGATGTTGCCAATACATTGAATCACCTGATAAAGCCCATAAAATTTTGGAGCTAATTTCTAGAAACCTTTTTCTTTAAGAAATGTCAGCTTATAAAGCTTGAGTTGGAGACATACTTGATCTCCCACATGAATATACCTTTCTCAGTAATGTTGGTTGGATTATTACTTCATATTGTTTTGAGCTTCATGGAGATTATCCTTTAGAAGTGCGAGAGTGGTGTCATAGTTCTGAATCAGCTTATCAATTTCCTGCACTTTGGAAGATCTTGGGAGATAAGCAATTAACAAAGAGTCGTCACTTATTGATCTAATTACAAAGTTCACGACATGATTTTTTCTCTAAATATATTAAAATATGATCCATTCAACCATTAAGATTGAATCTATATATGTGTGTGCTATCACATATACATTCTCTAACTGAACTCTTAAGATATTCACCGGTACTAATAACTACCTGTCATGGTGGCATTACAGGTCATGAAAAGAAGAATGAAATTGTAATGAGTATATATTATTTCTTCCCATTTTTGTATAATTATGAATTATATCTAATTACTATCAATATTTTCATTGCAATTAGAAAAAGGCCACACTGGTATCAATCTCTTCATTCAACTGCAGGATGATCCTTTGGGGGATTTGCACTAGCAACAATAGTTGTATTGTTCTTGACATCTTATGCAAAGAGGAAAATATTTTCCAGTATCTCTAATTCAATGGTGGGGAATTTCTTATGGAATATGATCATGAAATGCCAACACGATACTCACACTCTCACCTTAAGAATATCACAAACAACTTTGCAGAAAAGTTGGGAGAAGGAGCATATGGTGTGGTGTATCAATGTAAGATTTGGAATGGCTCTCTAGTGGTTGTTAAGATTTTCTATAGGCATAGGCATAGAGAGATCCAGTTCATGAATGAAGAGGCTACCATTTTATGGGTCCATCACTTCAATTTAGTTCATCTAGTGGGGTAATGTTTCGAAAGCACTACAAGCCCACTGGTATATCAGTACGTGGTTGATGGATCTATAAAGAAGGATATATTTTCTAGAAAATAGAAGGGTAAACTCCTAATTTGTGGTCCATTGTATTCAATAGCTACGGGTGTGACTCGTGGAATTGCATATTTACACAAGGAGTGTAACAAGTGTCTCATACATTCCGATATCAAACATCACAATATATTTTTGGACAAAGACTTCATATCAAATGCTTCAGATTTTGGTCTAGAAAAACCTTGTGGAAAGGGAGATGACCATATATCAATTACAACCAGGAGAGGAACCCTGGGATACGTTGTGCAAGAGGTGTGTGATAAAGTTATGGGGCATGTTGTGGATAAATAAAATGTCTATAGTTTTTTTATGTTTTTGCTAGATAATTTTGGGGGTATAAAGAACATAGAGGGGAAGGTGAGGCACAAGATTTAGTTTTACTTTCCTGAATGAGCTTTCAAGCAACTTGAGAAGGGGAAGTTAGGGATAAGATTGAGAGGAGCAAGAGGATAAATGGAAGTAGAAGAGGACGAGAGGGCAAGTATACTCGCTAAAATTGGATTGTGGTGCATTCAATACAAATCCAATGATCATCCTTCTATGAGAAGGGCCTTTTAGATGTTAGAAGGGAATGGATACGATGCGAAGAATCCTCCCTTGCCCCTCAATTCCTTTTCTGAACCAAACAAATCTTTTGTGTATTCATTGTAAATTCTTGTTCAGTTGATATTTGAATCTAGATTTTATTCTAGACTCACTTGCTCAAACCATGGTTTGCAGTTTTAGAATCAATCCTCCACACCATACTTCATGACAATAAATGGCATGAAATTTTTTACTTGACTATAGAGGGTGTACACAAGCACTTTAAAACCCTTGATGTAAGTCTACAAAAATATCAGTGGTGAATAAAATTAGGTATTACTACTTGATGTTATCAAATTTTGTTTGTTAGCATGCCATTATTGATAATTTGTGATATGGTGAGTGGTTCAAATACCAAACCACAAAACATTACAAGTCATTTTTAATGAAAATATAGGATAAACACCATTCACTGGTAATGGTTTTCCAAATTTAGTCATAAATGTCTTGACATGATCTCTTTGAAAGACAAACATGCGAAAAATGAAGTTGACTACATTATATCTACATTGAAATCCAATAACATATTGGTTTTCATAATAAGTGGCCAATGTCTTTGTTTTATATTCTTTGGTGCATATCTAGTCTATAGGCATGATATTTCAATCTTCTTTCCACAAAATTGATTTTGTTAAAAGAAAAATTAGGCCATGATGGGATTAAATTTTTTCTTAATATTCTTACTAATCATTTAATGGACCATTGATATTTATCTAAGGGTTTATCTTAAACCTTAATCTTACACTTTTTCTCTTAATTAAATTTCAAAAGTCTATTTCTGATGGTGTAGGGTTTATCTTAAACCTTAATCTTGAATTTTTTCTCTTTATGAATTTTAAAAATTCTAATTATGAAGGCATAGAAAAACACGAGATTCAATGGCCTTCCCTTACCAAATTAGACATATTCATCTATTTCATTTACCGAGGAACTCCACCTAGGGGAATAGGAATTCCAGGTTTTAATTGGCCAAATAATCATTCATTTCATTTTCTAGATTCTATCTTGCATTTGTACATATACATCTTCAATTGTTCTATTTTGTATTTGTGCAGATGTATCTTCATAATTTCCCCATGAGGGCTTCACTAGGAGAGAAATACCATACCAAGTGCATTCGTATTTTGGGATATATATTGAGGGGAAAATGATATAATATATTGAGCATATAATAGGGGGTAAAGGGTTTTTATATTGGCATGTATAAAAAATGGAGCTCAAATTTAATGAAAAAATATAAAGGGATATAAAACATGTTAATGAAAAAATGGATACCTACAATATCTAGTGAAAGTAGGGGTTTTTTAAATTGGAAAGGTGTATTGGGTTCGTATTGATATGGGGTTAAATAATGTTTTAACAAGAACGATTATGATTTGTATTAGATCTTGGGCAAAGAAGCCTTCAAACAGATTACAAAGTGAAGCCCTGCTTCATTGTCTTTCTCTAATGCCACAGAATATAGAAGATAACTGAGGCTATTCCCTAGGTTCTTACAAAAATTCCTTGCAGCAAGATCCACAATTTCCCCATTTTTGTGGATGCAAACAAACTGCTGTAAAAGGATGCAGTAAAACATGGAGAAACGAACAATACAAGAAAGCTAGCAGAAAACTAAGGAATGGGAGCCCAATCCTTGTGACCATTATTTAACAAAGAGCCAGCAGGGAGTAGGGCTGCTTTGTTAGCTTCAAAATCAGCTTCTTTGTTGTTGCCTCTGAGAACATGAAAAAAAGTGACCTTTTGGAGAGTTTTGGAGATAGCAGTAATTCTCTCCATCAATCTAGCAAATCTGATGTCCTTCAGAACAACATCCTTAACCAGGCATTGGATGATAGATTGCGAGTCCCCAACCACAACAAGATCTTTGATGCCCAGGATTTTAGCTTGCGTGAGACCTTGAAGAAGAGCAAGAGCCTCAGCTTGAATGCTGGAAGAATGATCCAAACCCCAGGCGAACCTGTGAATCTTCATGCCTTCATAATTTTTTATCACACCACCCCGCCCCGGCTTTCTGGGTTACCTTTAGTAGCACCATTGAAGAAAAAGAGGGGAGAGGAATGGTTTTGGAAGCCGCGGAAATCGTTTCATTAAGTCTAATTGCGGTTTCCATAGTCTTATTATGTTTTGGAGTAGCCGAAGTGTTGAAGCCCTGTGGCTACTCCAATCCTTGTCTCTACGGCTAAGATTAGAGTCATCAAGCATTATCTAAGCTCTTTCTTTATCCTAAGCCTTCACTTTAGCAATAACAATTTTTGCCGATCGCTCCTTATCCCCGAAAGTTCTTGCTTTCGTTCAAACCAAATTTTCCAACAGACAAATTTGGGGAGTGAAAGCCGATGTCGTCAAGTCTCTTGTTCTTAGGGGAACCTCCGAAAAATAAATGAAAGACCAAGAGGAAAAAAGCTCAGTGACGAGTTGGGTAATAGAGGACTCACCCCAAGGGGTAGAAGCTCGTGCCACACCTCAACGAAGCGAACTTGCCTCAACATTATATGATCGATGCTTTCTTCATCCTCCCGCACATCCAAAGACTGGAAGGGCCATGAAAACCTCTTTTTTAAGCTTGTCATCGGTGAGATTTGGTATGGCACATGAGCCAACGAAATAGTCAACTTTGGGGATGGTTTTTAATTTCCACAAATCCTTTCCAAACAAAGCGAGATTCGGGAAGCATAGGGAATTTCCATACATTTATTGTAACCGTGGTGACTTTGTAGGAGCGGAAGGACCCCAACCCTCTTGTCGCCTTGCTTATGGCTAATTGGCGCTCAACCGTGGAGGAGGGACGACAAAGGTTCGACCGAGATTTCAAATTAGAAGGCACCTGAATATCGAGTCCAACCGATCCACCTATTCTCCGACCAATTCGAGAGATCCCATAGCATTTTTAATCCAACATTAGTCATCCATAAGCGAAGGGGTAGCAGAGAAGACTCCTCAAAGCGGGGGTTCAACATAATTGATTGTGCCGAGATCGATTAATTTACCATTCCCGCACACCCAAAACGCGTGTTGTTGGATAAGTGGGGGAGGATATGCAGTTTGGCCGGATGCGAATGGGGAATAGATACGGGATTGTCTAGACTTCGCTTTCTAGGGCTTGAAAATTATTTACGCCACGAGCCTTTGCGCCCAATCTGGATTGATGTCGACCATTCGCGATGATTTGGCACCCATAGCAACATTCTATGCTCGGAGAGTTTTCAAATTCATACCACCTTCCATCACAGGATGGAGATCTTCTCCCACCACCAAGGGGATGCGATGATCATTATTTTTACCCCCTTTCTAGAAGAAGCACCGAATGAGATCATCCAGCCGAATGAGATCATCTAGCTTCTTAAGAACACCAGTGGGTGCTAATTAATAGAAAATTGGAATATGGGAAAACTACTTAGCACATATTTGATCAAGATGTTGCTAGCCAATAAACGACTGAGGCCCCGGGCCCGAATTCTAGATTTGAATTTGTTAATGAGAGGATCCCGGTATTTGCAAAGGTTGATTTGAAAAACCGGGAGTCCCAAGTATTGAAAGACTAGGAATTCGAGCCTGCAAAACCAAAGCACCTAGAAATAGCTGAGAGCAGAGCTGAGGAAATATTCCAGCTATAAATATGACATTTTCCTTTATTGAGCATGCTGCCAGAAGCAGCACAAAACTTGTTAAGGACCTCTTTGAATTTGGAGGCAGAGTGCAAGGAAGCTGCGCCCAACAATAGAGTGTCGTCAGCGAACAAAGCATGGTTGATATTTCTAACACCTCTAGCAATGCAAAGACCCGGAATTTCCAACTCAGCCATTTCCTTATTTAAATAGAAACTTAAAATAGAAGCTTGAAGGACAAATAGAAGAGGGGAAAGGGGGCATCCCTGGCATAGCCCACGCGAAGCTTTGAAGAAGCCAGCAGCTCTTCCATTCACTAAGGGAGAAATCCAAGGCTCAGAAATGCAAGCCCTAATCCAGTTAATAAAATCCTCCCCGAAGCCAAACTTCCGTAACACACTAACGAGGAAGTAGCGATTAACACGGTCAAAAGCATTTGCAAGATCTAGCTTTATAACCATACCTTTCTCTTTGCGCTGAATGCTAGAGTGAATCGCCTCCTGAACAAGAATGAAGTTGTCTACAATCTGCCTTCCCTGCACGAAGCCTCCTTGGTTTTCCGGAATGATAATAGGGAGAATACCTTTCAATCTGTTTGCAATAACCTTAGTTATAATTTTGTAACCAATGTTGCATAACGAGATTGGCCTGAATCTGTTAAAAACATTAGCTCCCTTATCCTTTGGAATGAGGGCAAGGAAAGCAGAGTTAGTGCTACCCCCAATTTTTTGACAAGTTTGAGATTTCCTCACCATTTTGCATAAATATTTTTCAACAATTTTCCAGTAGACCTGAAGAAATCTGGCTGTAAACCCATCAGGTCCAAGGGATTTGTCAGGGTTCATCTCAAACAGAGCAGACTTAATTTCTTCCGGAGTGACTTTCCCTTCCAACATTTTGTTCATGCTGGACATAACCTCTTTAGGAATCCCTTCTAAGAGGTAATCAGAAAGAGTTTCAATTTCGTCCTCACCGTACAGGTTCTTAAAGTGATTGAAGGCAACCTTTTTTACACACTCGAACTCCTTGTGAACAACATTTCCTTCTTTGATTTCAGAGATTGAGTTGAATTTTTTCCTTGCATTAGCCTGCTTGTGAAAAAAAGAGGTATTTCTATCCCCAGCCTTGAGCCAAAGGCTACGAGATTTTTGCCTCCAAAATTCTTCTTCCGCCATGCATGCTCTATGAAACTTTTGCTGAAGTACCACTTCCCTATTAAGATCATCAGGAGTGATATCAGTGATCTCCATACGAAGGTGATGATCCTCTAAGGAGGAATGAGCAGCTTTCCGCTCAGAAGCCGGACTGGGGATAGCTTTAGCCCAACATTTAAGCTCAGACTTTAGCCTTCTAAGCTTTTCTTCCCACACAAAGAAAGGTGAGCTAGTAACCGGAAGGTCCCAGATTTCCTTAACTTTATCCATAAAACCTGGGAGTTGAATCCAAAGGGGACTGAATCTGAACGGGATAGGCCCCAGGTCCTTGTGCGGCAGAAGCTCAAGAAATATGGGCCTATGATCAGAGGCGCTGTAAGAGAGGATGCGCATTCTAGCTTCTAACCCACGAAGCAGGAAGGAGTTATGTACTAAAAATCTGTCTAATCTGGCAGCTATGTGGCCAGGGCTAATTCTTTTGTTGGACCAAGTAAAATTTCCATTTACTGGCTTGATGTCGATAAGATCCCACTCTTGCATCAGATCCTCCACCCATTCCCTAGCAGGGTCTCTCACAATGTTGCCACCACGTTTTTCACCCAAGGCTAGGGTAATATTAAGATCTCCAGCTATGATGGTGTTTTCAAGGTTCTCAGTATCGACAAGGTTTCTGATGGATTCCCAACAAGACTTCTTCTCTCCTACATTTGCCGGAACATAGACATTTAGAAGGCTAATTTCATCCTTGGACTCAATGAGCTGAAGTTTCAAGAACAACCAGTGAGTGTTTGGGATTGCTTTGAGCAGCAAGAATTTTCTTGCATTCCATAACGAACCAAGGCCGCCGGATGCCCCTCTAGACGAGATAGCCAACCCCCCACCTTTATTCCAAAACCTATGACTGATTTGGAGGAAAACCGCTTCCTCCATCTTTGTCTCCTGGATTAAGAGAAGATCTGGAGCTTCTAAACGGGTTGTACTCCTTATAGCTTCTTCTTTCGCTTTGCTACCCAGACCTCTACAATTCCAGGAGACGATTTTCATTACTTACTTTTTTGGGAGTATTGGGCTCCCTTGGAGCCACTCTGGTTTCTTGTCTTCTTTGCCGATTTTTCCAACATTTTTTCAAGGGTTGGCTGGGTGCCTTGAAGTTTATCTTTGTAAGTTTCCTGCTCCCTTTTTTCCCACTCAGGTATTCGTCCTCTTGTTGATCTTCTAGTCGAGTCTTGAGAATCCCCTGTTTCACCTTCCTCCTCAGACTCCTCTGAGACTTGCACCATATCCTTCGTTTCAACATTTTTCCCTTTGGATCCGCTTGATGTGTTGACACCCTGTTTAGGATCTGGAATAGTGTCTTTGTCTAAGGAATCGTTTTGAGCTTCGACATCCTGCAGCTCTATAGAATTTAAGCTAAGAGGTTTGAATTTATTACCTTGCTCTTTAGGAGTCTGGATTTGCTGACCAGCAGATGGAGGTCCTTTGCTTGCTTGAGCTCCAGCATTTTTTTTGTTCGTCCTTGACCTTTTGATTTGGTTCCAGCCCTCATCTTTCCCTTTGGGAGCTTCAACATTGCTTGGACATCCTCTAGCGAAGTGTCCATAGACGTGGCATTTGCGACACTTGAAAGGAAGCTGCTCGTAGTCTAGCTTTTGAATGTGAGACCAGTTCCCAACCTTGATTTTAATGGCCTCCGGAAGACCCACTTCCAGATCGACTTCGACGCAGATACGGGCACAGTCATACTGATCTTTGTTATTTGCGCGGTCTATAAATTTTCCCAGGGTGTTTCCGATATGCTTTAGCGATTCCCAACTCCAGCAATGCATAGGCAAATTCGGGAGTCTAACCCAGACTGGAACAACAGTTGGAATGTCAACTGCCGGATCAAAATCCGGAGTCCACTTGTTGAGATAGAGCCCTTGAGGACCCATGAAATAAGGGCCATTCCTAAAGATGAGCTCTTTATCCTCCTTATCAACGAATTCAAATAGAAAAAACCCTCTTCCCAGGAAATAAGAGGACACGCTATGCATAATGAGGGGAGCCCAGCTTTTAGCAACCCAGATTTCAGTGGATTTGGGCGAGGGCCATAATCCAGTAAACTGGCCTACTAGAGCATGGTCTTCCAGAGAGAGGGCCACCTGAATAGGACCCTCGCCAGGAAGCGAAATCTCAGGAATGTCATCCAACTTTTTGAAAAATTTCGCAGCTTCTGAGGTCCTCTTCTTTGGGAAGTGAAGCCGGAGAAGGTTAAAGGCATCCGAGCGAGTTCGAGGGGGAGGCAAAGGGGCCGGTGGAGAGTCCAGGACCTCCATGCTGAAAGGCCATAGGACGCCTCAAAATCTGGACAAGAGGAGCGCGAGAGCGGGCATGAAAATCCTAGCAACGTCGCAAACCGGAGGTCGAGGCAGAGCAGCCTGGGGTTCACGGCAGAGGCAATGATTCCTCAATTCGCGATGCGTCTTACCACCTCTTGGAATAGTTGCTTAGG
>JAXQQM020065280.1:0-61476 GCA_034641835.2 Pinus albicaulis | reverse complement strand
TGAATGTTGGTGCTACATAAAGGTTCATCATCATTAGCGGTTAAAGCAACTGAAGTAACATAATCATCATAGCTTTTAGGAGGATGTTTGATTCTCGTGGACCTTCTTAAAAATGTTTCTGGTTCTTCCACAATTTGTTGATTATTATCTGTAGGAACTTCTTCATGATCTTCATCTGAAACTTTTTCATCTTTACTATCATCAGTATTTGAACTGGTTTCAAACTGAATATGTTGAAACTTAGGTACATTTTCCTGTTTCAATTTAATATCTACATCTGGATTATCAAGTGAAGATTCATTGAATTTAACATCTCTGTTAATGATGAACTTGTGAGTAGTAGGATCCCACAACCTCTATCCCTTAATCCCATCACCATATCCAACAAAGATATATCTTTTCGATTTAGGATCTAATTTAGAACGTTGATGTTTCGGAATTAGAGCATATGCATCACAACCAAAAACTTTCAATTTAGAATAATCACAAGGTTGACCCTTCCATACTTCTTGAGGAATTTTGCATCTTATTGTAGTTGATGGTGATCGATTTATCAAATAACAAGCCGTAGATACTGCTTCTGTCCATAATTCCTTCTGCAAATTGGCATTACTCAGCATACTTCTTGCTCTTTCTAAGAGAGTCATGTTCATGCGTTCAGCAACTGCATTTTGCTGAGGAGTATAAGTAGTAGTTCTATGTCTTTCGATCCCAACTTCCTTGCAATAATTATCAAATGCCTTTGAAGTAAACTCACCACCATTGTCAGTTCTTAAACATTTAATGGTTCTTCCAGTGATATTTTCTACTAATGCTCTAAACTGTTTGAAAACTGTGAATACATCAGACTTTCTTTTTAACATGTAGACCCGTACTTTTCTAGAGAAATCATCTATAAAAGATACAAAATATGATGATCCTCCATATGAGGTTGTAGGAGATGGACCCCAAACATCAGAATGAATATAATCAAGGATTCCTTTACTAGTATGTTTTCCAGTTTTAAATTTATGTTTGCTTTGTTTCCCATATATACAATGTTTGCAGAAATCTAACTTAAAAGACTTTAAACTATAAAGTAACATACGATCAAATAAGATTTTTAATTCTCTTTCGCTCATATGGGCCAACCGTTGATGCCATAGTCGAATAGAATCACTGTCGTTTTCAGATACAGTTGAAACATGATCCGACTCTATTCTTCCTTCTAACTGAAAAAGATTTCTAATCTTCTTTGCTTTCATTACTAATAAGATTCCTTTGTAAATTTTCATTACTCCACCTTGAATAAAAGTTTTATATCCATTTGTGTCTAACACTCCTAGAGAAATAAGATTTTTTCTGAGTTCAGGCACATGTCTTACATCAGTTAAGATTTTATTTGTCCCATCAAACATTTTAATATGGATGCTTCCAATTCCCACAACTTTACATGAGAAATCATTGCCCATGTAAACTACTCCATCATTGATTGACTTATAAGATTTAAACCACTGTTTATGGATGCACATGTGATTGGACGCACCAGAATCTAATAGCCAATGTTGATCATGATTTGAAAAATTAACTGATAAAACTTCATCACTTATACATGAACCGGATGCTGAACCTGAACCTGTATCTGTCGTGTTTGCTTCTTTATCTTCTGTTGAAGAGTCTCCTTTGGATGTTTGCTGTCTCTTCCAACAGTCCTTCTTCAAATGTCCCGATTTGCCGCAAAACCAGCATTTTAGCTTACTCTTCTTCCCTTTCAATTTTGACCGAGAGCTATTTTTCTGACTGAAGCGTTTTTCTTTAGATCGACCTCTAACCATCATTGCTTCTGATGTAGAAGTTTCTAAATTTGACCTTTTTTGGTTTCTTCAGATAGCAAAGCTCCAACAACATCATCAAATTCAAGGGTTTTTTATGAACTAAGACTTATAGAAGTAACAAAATGATCCCATGACTCAAGCAAAGAGCATAATAAAGTTACAGCTTTATCTTCTGAATCAAATTTTACTTCTATGCTATCTAACTGCACCAAGAGAGTATTAAAAGTATTCAAATGATCGGTTATTGTTGTACCTTCCTTCATGCGCAAGCTGTACAACTGTCTTTTCAGAAGAATCCTGTTGGTTAAGGATTTAGTCATGTACAGTTTTTCTAGCTTTGTCCATAGTCCAGCGACTGTTTCCTCTGACACGATGTTAAATAAAACATCATCCGCCAAACACAATCATATGCCGCTCAGTGCTCTGTCATCGATGTCGCTCCATTCGTCATCTATCATGGCGAGAGGTTGTTTGGATTTTCCCAAAAGTGCCTTCGCCACACCTTGTCTTACGAGTAAATCGTGCATCTTGACTTTCCAGATTTCGAAGTTATTCCTCCCATTAAACTTCTCGATCTCAAACCGAGCACTTTGAGTTTTTGCCATTTTTAACAATAGAACAACACCATACACAGTTGATCAAATGTAGAACCACCTAAGTGTACCAAATTTACACTTTTATAATAATTGATTTATTTAATCAAAACATTTTCAATTCTCAAATGTTCTCACTATTTGACTAAATGTGTAATATCTGAATATGGAAAAATAACTTTGTGCATAATTCAATAAGTTTCAAATAGAAGACTTGGCAAAAAAAGCCTTCGAACAGCAATGGATTAAATCTTTGAAAGGAATTCAACACTGAACGCTGCTTGGACCTCCTCACTGCTACCATCGACGTCACCCTGCGTTCACCAGCTGTGTTCAACGTATTATCAATTGACTCACATTACGTTGATGACTCGGCCTTCACATATATGAACTCGGCCCTCCTACAGATATGAACTTGGCCACACAGTCTCACGGTCCACGGTCTCCCGCAGATCAACGATAGTAGAACTCGGCCACTTAGATCAATGACAGATTTGGTCTCTTCCACCAGCTCACGGCTGTAATGGTTTGCGTTTAACATTCCACTGGCTTTGCGGTGCTAGAAGCCAAGCTCGGCCCACCTGGAACCGCCAATCGTGCCTCGATCTGCAACTGTCTCCTCCTTTGCGCTTTGTATCCTTCCAGCGCCCTTTGGAAACACGTTAACGCAGATCCTCTATTAGCAAGCCGCAATGCTTGCTGTCACACGGCTTCGATACCAATTGTTCGAGTATGCACAGCAGAAACTAAATAAATCACACACACACAACATAAAAAAATAGAGACAAAGAATTTAACATGGTTCACCCAACCAATCTGGGCTACATCCATCAAACAGAGGTATCGACTTTCTTATTATTCAACACGAGATTACAACAGCAGATTTCTCACATCTGCACTTCCTCTTCCTTCATCCCTCATATATCTTTTGCCTCTATGGGCTTACAATTTATAGATGTAGAGAAGAAACTGAATAAGGACTGTTGAAGAAAGGATGCACATGTGATTGGACGCACCACAATCTAATAGCCAATGTTGATCATGATTTTAAAAATTAACTGATAAAACTTCATCACTTATACCTGAACCGGATGCCAAACCTGAACCTGTATCTGTCGTGTTTGCTTCTTTATTTTTTGTTGAAGAGTCTCCTTTGGATGTTTGTTGTCTCTTCCAACAATCCTTCTTCAAATGTCCCGATTTGCCGTCTCTTCCAACAGTCCTTCTTCAAATGTCCTTTCTTCAACAGTCCTTATTTAGTTTCTTCTCTACATCTATAAATTGTAAGCCCATAGAGGCAAAAGATATATGAGGGATGAAGGAAGAAGTGCAGATGTGAGAAATCTGCTGTTGTAATCTCCTGTTGAATAATAAGAAAGCCGATACCTCTGTTTGGTGGATATAGCCCAGATTGGTTGGGTGAACCACGTTAAATTCTCTGTCTCTATTTTTTTATGTTGTGTGTGTGTGATTTATTTAGTTTCTGTTGTGCATACTCGAACAATTGGTATCGAAACCGTGTGACAGCAAGCATTGCGGCTTGCTAATAGAGGATCTGCGTTAACGTGTTTCCAAAGGGCGCTGGAAGGATACAAAGTGCAAAGGAGGAGACAGTTGCAGATCGAGGCACGATTGGCAGTTCCAGGCGGGCCGAGCTTGGCTTCTAGCACCGCAAAGCCAGTGGAATGTTAAACGCAAACCATTACAGCCGTGAGCTGGTGGAAGAGACCAGATCTATCATTGATCTAAGTGGCCGAGTTCTACTATCGTTGATCTGCGTGAGACCGTGGACCGTGAGACTGTGTGGCCAAGTTCATATCTGTAGGAGGGCCGAGTCATCAACGTAATGTGAGTCAACTGATAATACGTTGAACACAGCTGGTGAACACAGGGTGACGTCGATGGTAGCAGTGAGGAGGTCCAAGCAGCATTCAGTGTTGAATGCCTTTCAAAGATTTAATCCAGTGTTGTTCAAAGGCTTTTTTTGCCAAGTCTTCTATTTGAAACTTATTGAATTATGCGCAAAGTTATTTTTCCATATTCAGATATTACACATTTAGTCAAATAGTGAGAACATTTGAGAATTGAAAATGTTTTGATTAAATAAATCAATTATTATAAAAGTGTAAATTTGGTACACTTAGGTGGTTCTACATTTGATTGATTGTGTATGGTGTTGTTCTATTGTTAAAAATGGCAAAAACTCAAAGTGCTCGGTTTGAGATCGAGAAGTTTAATGGGAGGAATAACTTCGAAATCTGGAAAGTCAAGATGCACGATTTACTCATACAACAAAGTGTGGCGAAGGCACTTTTGGGAAAATCCAAACAACCTCTCGCCATGACAGATAACGAATGGAGTGACATCGATGACAAAGCACTGAGCGGCATACGATTGTGTTTGGCGGATGATGTTTTATTTAACATCGTGTCAGAGAAAACAGCCGTTGGACTATGGACAAAGCTAGAAAAACTGTACATGACTAAATCCTTAACCAACAGGATTCTTCTGAAAAGACAGTTGTACAGCTTGCGCGTGAAGGGAGGTACAACAATAACCGATCATTTGAATACTTTTAATACTCTCTTTGTGCAGTTAGATAGCATAGAAGTAAAATTTGATTCAGAAGATAAAGCTGTAACTTTATTATGCTCTTTGCCTGAGTCATGGGATCATTTTGTTACTTCTATAAGTCTTAGTTCATCAGAAACCCCTGAATTTGATGATGTTGTTGGAGCTTTGCTATCTGAAGAAACCAGAAAAAGGTCAAATTTAGAAACTTCTACATCAGAAGCAATGATGGTTAGAGGTCGATCTAAAGAAAAACGCTTCAGTCAGAAAAACAACTCTCAGTCAAAATCGAAAGGGAAGAAGACTAAGCTAAAATGTTGGTTTTGCGGCAAATCGGGACATTTGAAGAAGCACTGTTGGAAGAGACAGAAAACATCCAAATGAGACTCTTCAATAGAAAATAAAGAAGCAAACACAACAGATACAGGTTCAGGTTCGGCATCCGGTTCAGGTATAAGTGATGAAGTTTTATCAGATAATTTTTCAAATCATGATCAACATTGGCTATTAGATTTTGGTGCGTCCAATCACATGTGCATCCATAAACAGTGGTTTAAATCTTATAAGTCAATCAATGATGGAGTAGTTTACATGGGCAATGATTTCTCATGTAATGTTGTGGGAATTGGAAGCATCCATATTAAAATGTTTGATGGGACAAATAAAATTTTAACTGATGTAAGACATGTGCCTGACCTCAGAAAAAATCTTATTTCTCTAGGAGTGTTAGACACAAATGGATATAAAACTTTTATTCAAGGTGGAGTAATGAAAATTTACAAAGGAATCTTATTAGTAATGAAAGCAAAGAAGATTGGAAATATTTTTTAGTTAGAAGGAAGAACAGAGTCAGATCATGTTTCAACTGTATCTAAAAACGACAGTGATTCTATTCGACTATGGCATCAACTGTTGGGCCATATGAGCGAAAGAGGAATAAAAATCTTATCTAATCGTATGTTACTTCCTAGTTTAAAGTCTTTTAAGTTAGATTTCTACAAACATTGTATATATGGGAAACAAAGCAAGCATAAATTTAAAACTGGAAAACATACTAGTAAAGGAATCCTTGATTATATCCATTCTGATGTTTGGGGTCCATCTCCTACAACCTCATATGGAGGATCATCATATTTTGTATCTTTTATAGATGATTTCTCTAGAAAAGTATGGGTCTGCATGTTAAAAAGAAAGTCTGATGTATTCACAGTTTTCAAGCAGTTTAGAGCATTAGTAGAAAATATCACTGGAAGAACCATTAAATGTTTAAGAACTGACAATGGTGGTGAGTTTACTTCAAAGGCATTTGATAATTATTGCAAGGAAGTTGGGATCGAAAGACATAGAACTACTGCTTATACTCCTCAGCAAAATGGAATTGTTGAACGCATGAACAGGACTCTCTTAGAAAGAGCAAGAAGTATGCTGAGTAACGCCAATTTGCAGAAGGAATTATGGACAGAAGCAGTATCTATGGCTTGTTATTTGATAAATCGATCACCATCAACTGCAATAGGATGCAAAATTCCTCAAGAGGTATGGAAGGGTCATCCTTGTGATTATTCTAAACTGAAAGTTTTTGGTTGTGATACATATGCTCTAATTCTGAAACATCAGCGTTCTAAATTAGATCCTAAATCAAAAAGATATATCTTTCTTGGATATGGTGATGCGATTAAGGGATACAGGTTGTGGGATCCTACCACTCACAAGATCATCATTAACAGAGATGTTAAATTCAATGAATCTTCACTTGTTAATCCAGATGTAGATATTAAATTGAAATAGGAAAATGTACCTAAGTTTCAACATATTCAGTTTGAAACCAGTTCAAATACTAATGATAATAAAGATGAACAAGTTTCAGATGAAGATCATGAAGAAGTTCCTACAGATAATAATCAGCAAATTGTGGAAGAACCAGAAACATCTTTAAGAAGGTCCACGAGAATCAGACATCCTCCTAAAAGGTATGATGACTATGTTACTTCAGTTGCTTTAACCACTAATGATGATGAACCTTTATGCTATCAGGAAGTTGTAGAAGGTTCTAACAGTGATAAGTGGAAAGAAGCTATGAAGGATGAGATGAAGGCATTAAACAAGAATGCCACATGGGACCTGGTAGAACTTCCTAAAGACAGAAAAACTGTAGGATGTAAATGGGTTTTCAAATTGAAAAGGGGTGTTGATGATAAAGGAGACAGGTACAAAGCAAGGCTGGTTGCGAAAGGTTTTTCTCAGAAAGCAGGAATTGACTTTCATGAGATATTTTCACCAGTTGTTAAAATTGTTTCAATTCGGGTTGTGTTAGCATTAGTTGCATTACTTGATTTAGAATTACAGCAACTAGATGTTAAGACTGCATTCTTACATGGAGATTTAGATGAAGAGATTTATATGGAACAACCTGAAGGGTTTGTTCAAAATCGCAACAGATATCGTAAGCTAGTATCATCAATCATGAACCCAAGTATTGAATCTACCCCATAACAAACAAGCACTTGTCAAAGTTATCTTGGAGTTTTATGTCATTAGTTTATAACTTTATCTCATGCGTTATTGTAGATGGAGATATCATCCAAGCACACTACTACAAACTTATATGTGAACAGAGTACAACAACATTCAGCAATCCCATGAAATAGTTGTTAGTCAAGCCACAACGCATGACAGGCCAATTAAATGTAAATACCATATTCGGCCAAATTGGCCATCTTAATACAAAAATTTGGGTCCAATTAAAATTCAGCCAAATTCAAAAGGTTTTTTTGAGGAGCGTTGCGCTGCGATCGAGACCTAGCTGCGCCGCCATCACTCTTTGCTCTCTGGGTTCAGCTCCAATGGAGGCCGGCGGGGGTGCCGAACCTGCCCCTCCCTTGCTCGATCTGATAGCATTCAAGAAGCTCATCGCTGGTTTTCACAAAAAACCAATATCTGAGGCACAACAGAAGTTCGTTAAAAAGCTGGATTGCATCCCAATCGTTGAACTGCCAATAGCAGAGACTTGCAGATCCGCAGTCAATCTAGCAGACAGAGGGCTCATTGGACAATTTACCGAGCTCTGGCCCTCTCCCAAATCCGTTGAAGCATGGGTGCAGAGAAACTGGACGCCGCTTGTTTCTGAAGGAATCAAGAGCCATTTTGTTGGAAAAGGATTCTACGTGTTCGTGTTTGAAAGCTCGGATGACAAAAACCTCATTTTCAGAAACGGTCCTTACTTCATGGGGCCTCAGGGTTTATACTTGAACAAATGGACCTCTGACTTTGACCCAGCCCAGGACGTTTCGTCTGCTATTCCAGTCTGGGTCCGTCTACCTCATCTCCCACTACATTGTTGGAATCAAAAATCTCTAAAGGCTATCGGCAACTCGCTTGGAAGGTATATCAATCAAGCTGTTCGAAAAGACCAATACTCCTGCGCACGGATCTGTGTGGAGGTTGATCTGGAGGAAGGGTTACCAGAGGCAATCAAACTTACAGCAGCTGAATGGTCGCACATCCAGGAGCTAGATTATGAGCAGTTACCCTTCAAATGCCGACATTGTCACGGCTATGGTCACTTCGCAAGACACTGCAAAAAAAAAGGAAGGAGAGGAGAGCGAGAACGCAAAAGCAGAACAATGGACCACAGTGCAAAAAGCAGGGACAGCAAAACCCAAAACCAAAAGAATTCCAAAGGGAAATAACCCCGAACCAAAGGGGCAAGAACAAAAAGATGGGACCTCCATCCCCACCTCGAAATCAGGAGATCAAAATGCAGAGTCCAGCAAGGCCATAGAAACTCCAGAAGCAAACAAGAACAGCATCCCCACCTCGAAATCAGGAGATCAAAATGAAGAGTCCAGCAAGGTCATAGAAACTCCAGAAGCAAACAGGAACAGCAACAATCAATCAAGATCCTCCCCTATCGGGAAAGGAGGAGAGGAGCAAGGGCAAACCCCCTAAGTAACTCCCTCTCCCTCTTACGCCGATGCAGCAAGAAAGAAAGTGTATGAATCACCAAGCTCCTCGGAGGACGAGATCATTAAAAGGCCTGCCAAAAGAGCAGGAAGAAAGTCTCGCAGAGAAGTGAGGGAGGAAGAAGCGGAAAGATAAAAGACTCAAGGAAGCCAACCCACTATAGAAATGCCAATTAGCAGAAACACAAGGACAAGGCCGCCAAAAGGAGGAGGCCCAACTTCCCTGAACAGTAAGTAATGAGAATAGTCTCTTGGAATTGCAGAGGGCTCGGGAATCCTATGAAAATAGAAGCGGTCAAAGATCTTATGAAAACGGAACCTGCAGACATCCTATTGCTCCAAGAGACAAAAATTGAAGGGGAAGCCCTTCTTGAGATCAGCAAAAAGAAATGGCAGAAGAACACAGGAAAAGCAATAAGTGCAAGAGGCTCCTCGGGTGGAATAGCAACCCTGTGGAAGGAAGATCACTTCAGGCTCGTCAATTCACACAACACACAACACTGGTGTTTCACTGAGCTGAAGCATATATCAAGTAAGTTAACCATCGCACTATTCAATTTATATGTTCCGGTATTGTATTCTGAAAAGAAAGACTGTTGGAAAACATTAAATGAGTTTTTGCAACTGAATTCTCCAAACAATATAATCATAGTTGGAGATCTAAATTTAGTAATGAATGAAAAAGAAAAGAGAGGGGGCAGGAACAGCAAAGATCAGATGATCCAAGTAGTAGAAGACATGATACAACAATGGGATCTATTGGCCTTTAAACCAAGAAAAGGGCTCTGTACCTGGACAAATAACAGGACAGGGGAAGAACATATATCCGCCAGACTGGACAGGTTCTTGGTCCAAAGCACAATGTTGTTGGAACGGAAGCTCATCTCATCAGCCATCCTTCCAAAGCTCACCTCGGATCATAAGCCCATCCGGCTATTGCTTGAGGAGGAAGAGAATTTGGGGCCAATCCCATTCAGATTTAGCCCTCTGTGGAATGGAAAGAGCGGCTTTGAAGAGACGGTCCGAATGGCATGGACAACTCAGTTAATGGCTCTCCCACTTATGTATGGGAACAAAAATTAAAATTAACAAAAAAGGCACTCAAGGAATAGAGTAAACTTCCAACAAATACACCCAAAGACCAAAGAATCGAGGCAGTGCAACATTTGGAAATACTGTAAAGTGCAATGGACACAATTGATATAAACCAAACAGAATTAGAAAAGGAGCAAGTTGCCCAATGCAAAACATTCCTCTCCTTCAGAAATGAAGAAGAGTATTGGAGACTAAAGTCCCGGAGTCTTTGGCTGGAAGCTGGAGATAGGAACACATCATACTTTCATCGACAATGTAGAGCTAGACTCTCCAGGAATCACATCTCAGAGATCACTTCCTCTGATGGGAGACTTTGCAAAGGAATAGAACAGATTAAATCAGCTGCAGTGTTACATTTCCATCATCTTTACAGCAAAGAGAAAGAGGACTGTGAAGAAGATAAAAAAGAATTCCTGAAGAACATTCCGGCATTGGTCTCCACAGAGGACAATACAGCGTTATTGAAGCAAACAAATGAAGAAGAAATCAGCAATATAATTTGGTCCATGAATCCAAACAAATCCCCTGGGCCAGATGGGTTCACTACTCAGTTCTACAAGATATGTTGGGATATAATAAAAACAGATCTAATTAGAATGATAAAAGGATTCTTGAAGAAAGCAAAAATGGGGGGTAGCACCAACTCCACCTTCCTCGCTTTAATCCCGAAAGAGACAAACCCCTCCTCCTTTGATAGGTTCAGACCAATCTCTTTGTGCAATGCCTCATATAAAATTATTGCAAAACTTCTTGCAAAAAGAATAAAGCCACTGCTGAGCAAACTCATATCAAATTCGCAAGGGGGTTTCGTCAATGGGAGACATATCTTGGACAACGTAATCCAAGTCCAGGAAGTCATGCATTCCAGCAATCTCAGAAAGGAGAAAGGTATGTTGATCAAGTTAGATATGGCTAATGCCTTCGACAGAGTCAAGTTGTCCTATCTATATCAAGTTCTAATCTCCTTTGGATTTGATCAAGAGTTTGTTAATTTGATCCAAGCATGCACCAATAGTCCATGGATTGCACCTTTGGTAAATGGGAGGCCAGCTGATTTCTTCCAAGCCACGAGGGGGTTGAGACAAGGATGTCCCCTTTCTCCTTTCCTCTACATCTTAATGGCGGACACGTTGAGCAGAAAGCTGGAGCTTGATATGATAACAGGAATAGCCCCAGGTTTAAAAATAACAAAGGACCTTAAAGCAATAAACCATTCACTGTTCGCGGATGACTCCCTCATGCTGGGTGGAGCTTCACCTAGAATAGGATCTGCATTCAAAAACACTCTTCAAGCATATTGTAAAGCATCTGGAGCTCTAATCAGTGAAAGGAAAAGTGCAGTTTATAGCTGGAATACAGAGGAGGAAGAAACTCAAAACATAGCAAACATCTTGGGGTTTAATGGATACGCAAAATGGGAAAAAATCAACTATCTTGGACTGCCTCTAACACTGGGCAAAAACAGAGTCAATCTGTGGGAAGGAGTAATTACAAAAATTAGAGGTAAAATCGCTGCATGGGGTGG
The DNA here is from genome assembly GCA_034641835.2 of Pinus albicaulis. Classification (NCBI taxonomy): domain Eukaryota; kingdom Viridiplantae; phylum Streptophyta; class Pinopsida; order Pinales; family Pinaceae; genus Pinus; species Pinus albicaulis. The sequence continues at coordinate 49,916 of JAXQQM020065280.1, read as the reverse complement.
TCAATGGCTAACTCATGGAGGCAAATTAACCCTTATAAAATCAGTGTTGTCATCTATGCCAATTTATCAAGCGTCATACCTGATGGCTCCCCAAGTCGATTTCAGGATAGATTAATAAAATCATTAGGGATTTTTTGTGGCAAGGAGGCAAAGGAAATCAGAGGAAATTTCATCTGGTGAAATGGGAGATAGCAAAGCAAACTTTGAAGGAAGGAGGCCTTCAAATTCGAGATCCGGACTCTGCCAACGTATCTCTGGGATGCAAAATACTCTGGAAACTCCACAGCGAACCCAATCATCCCGTCAGCACAGCTCAGAGGCATAAATACCTCCCTAATGCAAATCTAAGAAACTTGCAGATCGCAAACAGCAAAAAGAGCTTGCTGTTATGGCAGTTATGTACTAAAGGGCAGAGTTTTTTCACCCGGAATTTATATCGTATCCCAGGGAATGGGAAACGCATCAAGCTGCTGACTGATAGTATAATGGGACATTCGCCATTAGCCACACAAGACAGCCTGCATGAGATATGTGAGTATTTAGAAAACAGAGGGGACAAGACGCTCTACGATATCTCAAAGTGGAACGAGTCTGGGCTCTGGATTGATTGGGAATTCAGAGATATCCCAGCTCACCTATTGCAGCAATCAGAAATGCTCAAACAAAAACTTCGTGAGGCTGCCCCGGTGCATAAATCAGAAAAGGATAAATGGGGATGGGGACCTACAGGAGCATACACCTCAGCCAAAGGATATGAATTGATGCAAACACACAGAGACTGAATTCGACCAACAAAATTCTGGAAAGAGGTATGGGATCCAATGGCGTTGCCCAAGGTAAACTTCTTCTTCTGGACTCTAATGCATAGAAAGATCTTGACCTGTGAAAACCTTATGAAAAGAAACATTACAGGTCTGCATAGGTGCACACTTTGCAAAGAAGCCATGAAAACCATGGATCATTTATTTGTTGAATGTCCATATGCAAACAGAGTTTGGACCCATACTCTTCAAGGTTTAAAGGCTGTTATCCCCACTAAAACTTCAGTTGTGGACCTATTCCTCTCATGGAAAGAGCGATACCCGTCGCTCTCCCTAAACTCATCATGGGCTAGAATCTGGATCACTCTCCCCAAGCTAGTGTGTTGGAAGCTATGGCTAGCTAGAAATGAGCAGATATTTAACAATGTAACTTGGACCCCCAACATGGTAGCAGCAAAAGCAAAAGGACTCCTTCTAGAAATTTTAAATTCTCAGAAAATCAAAGAGGACAGTTCGATGCAGCAAGAGGAAAAGAATTGGCTTGGCATTCAAGCATTCATCCAACGGATACACAGCACACAAAAAACCCCTCAGAAATCCTGAGCGGAGGCTACGAGAAAAGGATGAAGCTTTTCAGAATTGGTGAAGGAAGCAAGGAATAACAACAACTTTTTTTGACGGTGCCTCTAAAGGCAACCCTGGGACAGCAGGTGCTGGAGGACTCATATACTCTTCTGATGGAGGCATCATAGAAACCTTTAGTTGGGGTCTAGGACAGCGAACTAACAATCAAGCAGAAATCCTTAGCCTGTTAAAAGTTTGCCAAATAGCCAAAGAAAGAGGACATCGGAAGCTGCAAGCATTCGGAGACTCAGAAATCCTGATCAAAATAATACATAGCAAGGCCAATTCAATGAAGCTGGTTTAAACAAGAATCTGCAAAGGCTAAGATACCTCCTCCAAGACTTCACTTCCTTCAAATGCTATCACATTCTCAGAGAATCAAACAAAGAGGCAAACTTCTATGCCAACAAAGGCTGCCTCTTGGCCCAAGGAGATCTAAGCACAAATGGCGAAGATCTGCAAAACACAATGTATACCTTGAAATTCAAAATTGCTGGAAAACAGTAAATGTAAAAGAATTTATTGAAATATGTAAGGTAATCAATGCATCCAAGAGTTCCCCTACTAACTGATTCTATACCTGCTCAGCTTAAACCTCAAAAAACAAAAATCCACTTTGAAATTATTAGGGTATAGAGGAATGAAAATCAGAACAAAAGATTTAGTGTCTAGGTAATTGGATTTTAGAAAGTCTTCAATAACAAATGAAACGTAATTTCTTCTTTTTAGCGAAATGTTGTTAAATTAGGCCGAGTATCCGAAGATATTACTACAAAGTGGTTCCTGCAATGGCTAGACTTGCAACCTGCTAGATCAGTTTTGGTAGCAGATTGGCCATGTCAGTCTTTCAGATGGAAAAACTCACCACTAGGTTAGAGGGGAATGGGCAATAGACTTTTTGGTTGTTGATACCTTCTGTGGTGGTCAGCGAGGGATTCATTTCCTGTAAGTCTATACACATTGTCAGTGTTTGGTGACAACCTGCCCACGAATATGGTTACTTTAAAGCATGAAAAAAGTCACTAGAGCGCTTGTGTATGATGAATCCCATCTTGACACGCTTCAAATATGTAGGCTACGGCAAGGACTTCATATGAAAAAAATTGCTTGCTAATGCGAAGAAATCCCACAAAAACTTCCAACAAGAGTTGGATATGAAAGTTACATCTCGCAGTTAAAATTTGACTTTTATGATGTACAAATTCATGCCAACCTACTTGATTTTGTTGATTTTGCTTGGCCTTCTGCTCGCACCTCCGTCTCTCCCTGCTACGCTCTTTATTTAGGAGCTGATATGAAAGCTACATCCCAGAGTTAAAAAATGATTTTTATGATGTACATCTTCATGCCAACCTGCCTGATTCTACTTGGACTTCTGCTTGCACCTTTGTCTCTCCCTACTACTCTCTTTATTTCGGAGCTCCTAAACCAGGCCTCGATGAAATGCCTGCAGACACATATCGATGTGAGGGTCCTAACAATCAATGTACCCAAAAAAGTAGCAATGTGCCGATGTGGCCGGTGGAGAAATGGAGACGGAGCTCTGCACGCAGTGGTCCACAACGTTGATGCAGTCGTTGGAGAAATGGAGGACCGTTAGAACGATTTAAACTCATATACATATCAACATATTATTCGTCAAAAAAGCGATGCGATATGGAAAGTTTGCGATTGACTGAGGTGAACAGTGTTTTCTCACCCATGCTGACAAAGATAACGCTTCCAGTGTAAGTAAATTGCATAAAGTTTGAAGTTAAAATATATATGTGTGTGTGTGTGTGTGTGTGTGTGTGAAAATTTTATTCCTTGAGCGTGAATAGTAGAGTGCAAGTGAAATTCTTAGGTTGTATGTGAATAATTTTGTCTTTTTTATTTTAAAAAGTGAAAAAGTTGAAGTGAGAATTTTATATTTTCTATTTTTTAATATATTTTTACAAGATTTAAGGAGAGAGAATTAGTGGAGTGTTTTGAAGGAAAATTATTTTTATGGGAAGAATATTTTTAAATAAATCTTTTATGTTGGTTGAATTATAAAGGTGGGAAAATATATATTTTTATTGTAAAGGAATTTTATATATTTTCTCACAAGTGGTGTAAAAAAATTTATATTACATTTTCTCTATTATTAAGAGATATTGTACTAATTGAGAAACAATGGTAAGAGATGAAGTATTGAAGGAGTCTTATTTAATCTTTGAGCTCCTATTGGGTCCCTATATTACTAGTATAGTCCCTTATTAGTGTTAGTGTAACCCCCTTATTGTTAATATTGTACCCTTGTAACTCCCATTTTGTTATTATTGTGCCCTTAAATTATTATTGTTAGGTTGGCTAGGATTACATTGTGGCCCACTAGGATTACATTATGGCCACATGGACTCCTATATATAGAAAGGAGGTTTTGTAAATTGTATCATCCAAGAATTGTTCATTTATGTAATGTATTGGAGGTTGCCCCCTCGAAGTGGCTTATTTATAAAGCGTTGATATCTCTTTTCTTCTATTTCTGGAGCTGGTTACACAACATTTGGTATCAGAGCTTTGGATTCTAGGGTTTCGCTGCTCCAAACAGGTCATCGTGGCATTTTTGCTATAAATTTTTTTCTACGAAGTTTCAGAAGCTGAAATTTTTAGGGTGAGAAGCTAATCCCCAGGAAACCTGGCTAAAAACGAGCTCGTCGTTAATATTTTCATGAGACAGATCCTGTGGAAGGTAGCATTTTTCAAAGCCCCATGTTCATCTCAAAGAAGTGACTGTGGGAAAAGATTCATAACCTCTTCTCCGAGCACCTGATTGGAGTTCCATACAAAAAATAAAAAGTGCACCATCATAGCTTTTGGCCACTAATTTTTAGCGATGACGAACAAAGGACACGTGGCAATGTGACAAGTTCGGCTTGCATCGAACTAGTCCAAAATTGGCCATTGTGGGAGATTGGGGCATAAGTTTGTCTTGAAGAATCCAAATTAGATCAGAGCTATGGCATTTGAAATAATATTCAGAGGGATACTACAGGGCTAAATTTTAGATATTGAAGATCCGCAATTATAGAGATAATTCAATTTAAATATCGAGCTCCTCAAAAGCAAGTAAAAGGTTTGTATTTTTTTTTTGAATTGCATAAGTCTTTTTTGAAGAATCAAGTCGAATTGATTCCAAGGGCATAGTATAAAATAGATATCATTATTGGATTCTAAAATGGCCCCAAAAAATAATTCAATACCCATTAAGCCTTTACAAGGCTCTACTATGACTCATGAAGATGAAGAATGGCAACATAACATATCAAAATTACAAGAGCAAGTGCACCAAATTTCACTCTCGCAAAGAGCAAAAAAAAATGAAATGGAAGTTTTGAAGAAATGCATGGAAGCAAAGATGGATGGTCTGAAGAATAATATGGATGGTTTTAAGAAAGGCATGGAAACTAAGATGGATGGCATGGAAGCTAGCATGAAAGCTAAGATGGATGACATGGAAGAAAAAATGAAAGACAACATGGAAAACATGAAGAATCTTATTAAGGACATCGAAGGTTTGGCAAAAGTTGATACAAGAAATGTTTCCTAATGGTGAAAAGACAGTAGAGGAAACTCATGATGAGAAAAAAATAAATGTTAATCGTGATTTCATAAAATCTAATGTTGGCGGGAAGAACCACCATATTCCAAAAATGGATATGAGGAAGTTTGATGGAAAGGATCCTGTAACATGGATACTATAGATGGAGCAATATTTTGATTTCCATAATGTGCAAAACACACAAAAGGTACGCATTGCAACTTTACATTTAGAACAAAATACATTTGTATGGTATCGATGGCTTTGCTCCCGTAAAAAAATTGTCACTTGGTCAATTTTTACAGAGGAAATGATAGCACATTATGAGGATACAAAGAGCAACACCTTCTTAGCCAATTGATAAATCTCAAACAAAAGGGTTTAGTGGGGCAGCACATTGAGGACTTCCAAAAATTGAATATAAGGGTAACTGATATTCCAGAGGAACACAGGATTGATCTCTTCATAGGCACTTTAAAGGATAACATCCAACATGAAGTTCGCGTTTTGGAACCCGATTCATTGGAGAAGGCATTCAGGTTGGCAAGAAAAGTTGAATGTAAAATTATGGCGACAAGGAAGCCTACCACTCAATTCTATAAAGAAGGAAGTGTTGCTACGCCTAGATTTCCACAACCTACAAGGTTGACACCACAACAATTGGAAGAAAAAAGAGCAAAGGGCTTTGCTACAGTTGTGATAGCAAATACACTAAAGGTCATAAGTGTGCTGAGAAGAAATTATTTTACATAGATTGTGAAGAGGAAGAAGAAAATGAACAAGAAGAGGAAATACACCAAGAACCAACCCAAGAAGCGGAAGAAATGAGTCCGACCATATCGTGTAATGCATTGGCAGGAATTACCACTCCTCAAACTCTCAAAATAGAAGGACATATCAAGAAGAAAAAGGTAATAGTGTTGATTGATTCAGGTAGTACCCATAATTTTATTCATTGTAAGGTAGCCAAGGAACTGAATTGTTTCCTATACCCAGCACCAGAATGTCAAGTGATGGTTGCAAATGGAGGAACTATAAATTGCTCTAGAAAATGCCATAATATCAAGCTAACCATGGGGGAATATGTATTGAATAGTCCAATGCTTTCCATTCCTATGGGAGGTGTTGATGTTGTACTAGGAGCACAATGGTTACAATCTTTGGGGACGGTAGCTTTTAATTTTCAAGAACTTTTCTTGAATTTTTTTTCAGAAGGAAAGGAAGTCGAATTACGGGGTATTGCAAGGAAGCCGGGAAAGATAATAAGCTCTAATGTCATGACAAAGCTTCTAAAGAAAGAACAACGAGGCGTAATTGCACAATTATGCTCACTAGAAGTTCCAAAATCAAAATCATCTATTCCTGCAGATCTCCAACAAGTATTGGACAATCATTCCAAGGTGTTTGAAACTCCCAAAGGACTCCCACCTATTCGTGATCATGATCATGCTATTCATTTGATCCCAGGAAGTGTTCCTCCAAACATCAGGCCTTATAGATATCCTTACTTCCAAAAGAGCGAAATTGAACGTATGATTGCAGAAATGTTAGAGGCGGATATAATTCAACCTAGTCAAAGTTCTTTCTCTGCTCCTGTAGTATTGGTACACAAGAAGGATGGATCATGGCGAATGTGTCCGGATTATAGGGAGCTCAATAAGCTCATCATTAAAGATAAATTTCCCATTCCTGTGATTGATGAATTATTGGATGAATTACATGGAGCAATTTATTTTACCAAGTTGGATCTTCGTTCAGGGTATCATCAATTTAGAATGAAGACTGAAGATATTCCAAAAACAGCATTTCGAACTCATGAGGGTCATTATGAATTTTTGGTCATGCCTTTTGGCCTTACCAATGCACCTTCTACATTTCAAGGGTTAATGAATTCCATTTTCAAACCCTTCCTTAGAAAACTTGTGCTAGTATTTTTTGATGATATACTAATCTACAGCAGGTCTTGGAAGGATCATGTTGAACATGTTGACAGGGTGCTCAAACTATTGCAGGAGAAACAATTATATGCAAAAACATCCAAATGTTTCTTTGGAGTACAAGAGGTGGAATATCTGGGTCATATTGTATCTCACGAGGGTGTTAAAGTAGACCCTAACAAAATTAAAGCCATTAAGGAATGGAAAGTCCCCACAACCATAAAGCAGTTGCAAGGATTTCTCAGGTTAACAGGGTATTATCGTGAGTTTGTTAAGAATTATGGGAGAATAGCGAAACATCTAACAACGTTATTGAGGAAAGATGCATTTTCATGGACTCCCAAAGCAACTAAGGCCTTCGAACATCTTAAAGAGGCAATGTGCCTAGCATCGGTCTTAGCTACGCCAGACTTCACAAAAACCTTTATGGTGGAATGTGATGCCTCAGGAAATGGAATTGGTGTTGTTTTAATGCAGGAAGGAAGACCCACTTTGAAATAATCTACAAAAAAGGAATGCTTAATGTTGTTGTAGATGCACTCTCAAGAAAGAACGAAGAGGTGGAAGCATTGCTTTGTGCCATTTCTATTATCCAACCAGATTGGATAACCGAAGCAAGAGATGAATGGAAGAAGGAAAAAGATGTATGGACACTCATTCAAAAGTTACAACAAGATCCTAGTACATCTGATACATTTAGTTGGAAAAATGATTCCTTATGGTACAAAGATCGCTTATATCTTTGTAAGAATTCCCAACTAAAACAAAAGATTCTTTTTGAATTGCACACTTCTCCTTTAGGAGGACACTCAGGATTTTTAAAAACTTACCACAGGGTGAAGAAAGAATTTTTTTGGGATGGCCTTAAATCCGATATTCAAAAGTTTGTGGCGGAATGTTTGGTTTGCCAGCAGAATAAAGTGGAGACAATTAAGACCCCGGGACTTCTACAACCTTTATCCATTCCAAGTCAACGTTGGGAGGAAATTTCAATGAATTTTATCACAGGTTTACCTAAGTCCAAAGGAAATAATGTCATCATGGTGGTAGTTGATAGACTTACCAAGTATGCACACTTTTGTGCATTATCTCATCCATTTAAAGCAAGTACAGTTGCTACTACATTTATGGACACACCCGAAACAATATTGCCAGACCTTGATGAGGAAGGAAAAATCATATTGGAACCTGAAGCGGTCACGGAAACAAGAACTCGACAACTACGGAATCGATCAATTTCAGAGTATCTCATCAAGTGGAAGAACTTACCCACCGAAGATTCTACATGGGAGGATGAGAATTTTATACAGAAGCACCCAGAGCTACTCAAGCGTTGAGGACAACACTTTTTTGAAGGAGAGGGGCATGTTAGGTCCCTATATTACTAGTATAGTCCCTTATTTTTGTTAGTGTAACCCCCTTATTGTTATTATTGTACCGTTGTAACCCCCATTTTGTTATTATTGTGCCCTTAAATTATTATTGTTAGGTCGGCTAGGATTACATTGTGGCCCACTAGGATTACATTATGGCCCCATGGGCTCCTATATATAAAAAGAAGGTTTTGTAAATTGTATCATCCAAGAATTGTTCACTCATATATTACTGAAGTTGTCTTCAAAGTGGCTTATTTCTGTTGGGCGTTGATATATCTTTTTCTTTTCTTCTTTTTGGAGTCACTGCTACTGTCTTAGTTCTTCATTGTATTCTAACATTAATAAAAAATAATATTTGTGGTCGTTGTAAGAGATGAAGTATTGCTTGAAAGGAGTTCCTTATTTTATCTTTGAGCTTCTTAGCTCTTCATTGTACTCAAAACATTAATAAAAAATGATATTTTGTATCAAGATTGAGTCCCCAATATTTTTGGGACATTGGTTCTTGTCCCGAGTCAAAGTGGGACAGATTGTGTTCTTTTGTGCATTTTATTTCTCTCTCTTACTCTCCTCATGGTGACAAGCACTATAGTGTTGCCTAAACTTTTTTTTTTTTGGAACATTGGTTCTTGTCCCGAGTCAAAGTGGGACACATTGTGTTTTTTTGTGCATTTTATCTCTCTCTCTCTCTCTTACTCTCCTCATGGTGATAAGCACTATAGTGTTGCCTAAACTTATTGGCACAAATTATTTCTAGTAAAGCAAACACATGCCATGTATATTCATTACTAAAGACATATTCATTATTAAAGATTTATGGGAACTTGTAATTGAGGAAAACATTGTCTTCTCCTAAAGAATTCAAAGTATTAAGTGATGATGAAAAGAAATCTCTTAAAAGGAACATATTAAGGGATAATGAAGCACTTTCATTTATAGTAACCGTTGTTGAATAAACTATATTTCCAAGAATCGATGGTGTAGTATCATCTGAGGAAGCATGAGATATCTTAAAGAACAAATATGAAGGTGTGGTTGTAGCTAAATTGCAAACATTAAGGAGAAATTTTGAAAAACACCATATGCAAAGTAATGAATTCATTCATGATTACATCATAAAAATGCAAGATCTTGTTAATCATACGAGGTCATTAGGTGAAGATGTTCCGAAAATAACGCTATTTGAGAAAATTTTAAGTGTCATTTCCTGAGTTTCATATTGTCATTACCAATATTATGGTCTCCAAAGACTTGAATACAATGAAAATTTATTAATTAAGTGAATTATTGTTAATTGCTAAAGAAAATCAACCATCTAAACAAGTGGAAAATGTTTTTTCTACAAAGCATAGAGGAAAGGAAGGAGAAAGGGTCAATATTAGAATAGAAATCAACAGAGTTCACAAGGAAATGCATCTCCTTTGAGACGGAGATGAAGGAATCCCAGTGAGCTTAGTAGAAAAGGGAAAGATGTATCTCACAGAAAAAAAATAAGCAAGAGATAGAGGCGGAAATGGAGGAAGAGGCAAAGGACCACAGTGTTATTCTCTCACTTTCTTGAGTTTAAGGCTTTAGTTGAAACACAAAGTGATTTGAAAATTCTCACCCTAAGAACATATAATAGTGGGAAATACAACTCAAATGAGTTTTTAAGTTATTGCATGAAGAATTGGATAAAGCGAGAGTTTATCACCTCATACTCTCCTCGACAAAATGGATTCGTGAAAAGGAAAAACAAGACCATAATTGAAATGGCTAGGAGCATACTAAAAACTAAGTATGTTGGAAATGAGTTTTAAGCTGAGGCAATACAAAACAATGTATACTCTTACCAATGTCCTACAAAGGTAGTGTAGAATTTGACTCCAGAAGAAGCATGGTCAAGGTACAAACACGTGAAATTTTTTTGTTGTACTACATATGCACATGTTCCTAAGAAAATAGGAAGAAATTGGATGATAAGAGCGTGAAGTGCATCTTTAATGGATACAATACTAAAACAAGAAGTTACAAATTGTTTGATCATGAAGCAAGGAAGGTGATCATCAACATAGATGTTGTGTTTGATGATAAGAGAATCTATCAGCCAAAACAAAGACAGTTTGAATTAAGGAAAGACACAGTGAACATTGTTGATGGATCAAATTCCAAGTCAATAAAGATGGATCAACTTAAAAATCCAAAGTGACTTCAAAGGGGTCATTCAAAAAGCAGTATGTTGTATAAAATTTTTGAAAGCGTTACTAGATCTTCTCTAGTAAATCATAATTATGCACTTCTGGGACAAGTTGAAAATGGATGAACCAGGAGATTGTGCAGAAGCATCGAAGAATGGAATGAAGGTATGAAAAAAGAATTGAATGTCTTGATGAAAAATCATACATGGGACTTGGTCAAAGTACCAAAGGGTAAAGATGTAATGACACCAAATGGGTTTGTAAAACAAAGTATAAATTAGATGCCACAATTGATAAGTACAAGGTTTGTTTAGTTGCAAAGGGATATGCACAAAAAGAAGGCATTGATTACACTGAGACATTTGCTCCAATGGCAAAGTTGGATACAATCATGATGGTTTTTGAATTAATTGCATATAGTACAAATGGCTAATTTTTAGGATGAATTTTAAATCAACTTTTCTAAATAGTTATGTGGATGAAGAAATTTATGTGGAGTAACTTGACAGTTTTAAAGTGCCATGTTAAAAAAATTATGTTTATAATTTGAAGGTCTTATATTGTCTTAAGAAAGAGCCAAGGCCATGGTATTCAAGAGTTTTCAAGATCATAACTTAGTTAAAAGTTTATCTGAACCTTATCTTTACATACATTCTAATAGTTGTCTTATATGTTGATAATTTGATCCACTGAGGGAACAGTGATGGACTATTTCGAAGGTTCAAATCACATATGATTGCCAAGTTTGAGATGACAAATCTTGGTGAGTTGCATTATTTCTTGTGTATTGGAGTTTGGCATAAAGGAGATGGTATTTTCATGTCACAAACCACGTATACTTCCAACATTTTGGAGAAGTTCATAATGTTGAGTTGCAAGCGAGACATTTGAAACAGCATAGCACCATCGTTCAAAAACACTTCATTCACTAATCTGACTTAATACAGCATGACAACACCTTTAAAAGTTGGGTTGATGTTATAAGGACATGATGACTCCAATTCAATTGATCTTACCTTGTATCATCAATTGGTTGGAAATTTGATCTACTTAACTACAACTGGATTGAATATTCCCTTGAACCAGAGAAAATTATTTAGTGGTTTTTCAGAAATGATAAGAAATGGCAAGACTCCCCGGCCAGAAAAATACATGCCATTGATAATAAAATTGTGCTAGCCTGTGTGCATTAAAATTAAATAATTTTGGTCTATTATTTTATTTTTCTTTTGGCTAGTGTTGTTTCAATAAACAAATAAAAGCTAATTCACATTAGCATCAAAGAGACTAATGTTGAACTTGTCTAATCAAAGAATCCACCATTAGGGATTCACAGGGTCTACTGAGGCCGCTTATGACCCAGAATCAGGCCATACCAGAAAATCTGGCAAAGATTTGCCCAGAATCTGTTTACAGTGGTTAAAATTAGATGGAGCGCCAGGGGTTTTGATAGTGCTGAATCCATTTCCACTATCAAAAATGGATTCCAAGCACTGCAACTACTTGATTTGCCCAGATTTAATTGACCAGATTCCTGCAGATTTCTGCCGTCCGGCCAAAACGCTGCCCTCAGTAGACAACTCCTTAGGGATTCACTCCTTAAGTTTGTATATAAAGCAATAAATAGCCCAAAAGACTCACTTTGGTGGCGAAAGAGAATTTAGAAAATAACAACTCCTTGAGACGAAAATTTTCATGCATTTGGCAATCAATGGTAAAGTCATTATTTTATCCTTGTAAAAGGATAGATCAAGAGTGTCAGTAGATGTGTAATATGTAAACAGGAACAAGGAAATATTGGCCACTTACTAATTGTCTTGACAAGGATTTTTTGACGAGGAAGCTCTATTCAAGAGTGCTTTCAAAAGTAACATCAAAATGTAGCACTCTAAAGCCTAACAATATCATATGCAATGTAGCTAGCTATAAACACTCGAATATTCAATACATATCACTATTTGAGTGTGTACATTCCAAGCAAATCCAATTTACTTATAAACACTTGAATATTCAATACATAAATATATCCCTATTTGAGTATTCATTCCAAGCAAATCCAATTTACTTATACTTCAAAATAATATCAACCTCTCATGCAAGACAACAAATTCATACTACCCTGAACAAATTTGACGAATAAAATTACTTTGTTGAATATAGTCACCGCATCCCCTCGAAAAGTGTAGGTTGAGGTACTATTTTATCTAACACACTAAAGTTAGAGATGTCTTTTACATAAACGACACTAACATCAACTTCAAAGTAGGACCAGGGGAGGACACAAAACTGAACTTCATGCATTGAAATTACTATAACAACTTTTCGAAGTTGGAAGTATTATTTTATCTAACACACCAAAGTTGGAGGCATCTTTTAACTAAACAACACAACCATCAACCTCAAAGTAGGAACAGGGGAGGGCACAAACAACTGAACTTCATGCGTTGGAATTATTATTACAGCTATCAAAGCTAATTTTAAAATTCAAGTATTTGGTTTCTTTGTTAGTAATCATTTGGATAAATGGCTAGATCAGAATGACAGATATGATATTGAATTGACTTCTTCAAACACTTCTACAAAGAATTTAATGGAGTTTGATGAAGATACAAATTCCTCGTGAAATAAAGGCCTACAACTTGATGAGGGTACAAAGTTATAAAAGGAAATCAAAAATTTTGATGTAGTTTAATGGAGATACAAATTCCTCATGAAAGAAAGGCCTACAACTTGATGAGGGTACAAACTTATAAAAGGAAATCAATATAGCAATCGATTACAAGAACTCCATTTATCCATCCTCAAATAAAGACTCATCACAGCCAAACTATCGAAGGTGACAACCATTGTATCGTAAGAGAAGAATTCAGCATATAGCAAAGATACAGAATTTTTTCCAGATCTCTACTTTTCCTTTTCACCAAATTTCAGCCTCTAGAGAGAATACAACAGTTTTCAAGCATTGACTTTCTTCACAATAGGCTTTCCTAGTCTATGCGATGAAGTAATCTCTGCGATAATATTTTTTGATTAATATATGAACAGATATGTACCATGGGGATCATCTAAAGTAAAAGCAAAATATGATTGTGAATTTATAACAATAATACAGGAATAGTTTTAACATCCTTTTGGGCTTTGGAAAAGGATATTTAATGATGACCCATTCAAATATTCTAAAACATCAGAAATATAATCTTTCAACTCAAATAGAAAGTACGATGCGATGTAAAAAAGTAATTGGCCAATATCAATGAAATGTTAAGGGTTGCATAGAAAGAAACCCTCTAAAATTAAAAATGTATTGATTCAAAACATACAACTCCAACATCTCTACAAGAAAACTGGGATCATGGATTGCCATTCATCCAAAGGAAACCCACTGTTGCCCTTGATGTAAACTATGTAGAAGGTGCATTCCGTTGTATGAAAACTTTTACATATCAGTTTTGGCTACATAAGAACTTGAGTGTTCGTATATTATTATATTAATACTAGTTGTTACGCCCACAGCCATATATGCAGCTAAAGATCACAAAATGCTTTAAACGAGCCATTGAAAACTTGGTCTGGAATGTAAAGATAAAAAAGCTCTAAATAAAGTAAGATTTTCAGCTAGTGAAAAATTAAAGCAAACATGTGGCTCGTAAGAGGAAAAATATATATTGCATTCATTTGATTAACATCCAGAAGAGTCATTTGGGCCCCCTTATAATAGCTCCGCTTTAAAACAAGGCGCAGGGTCACAAAGATTAAATCCCTAAACTTTAAACTCTGTTCATGGCAAGCATACAAAAAACATTGAGATGTTTACAATTACTGTACAGATACAAAATGTAAAACAGAAAAGCAGTTTAAAATTTTCTGAAATAAACAGCAGTAACAGATAAGCAGATACATTTAAGGGAAATCAAATTTCCTATCGTCAAAAAAATTATCCCACCACACCCAAAAGAATAGAGATGAGGTTGACAAATTACTAACGCCATGTTTAAATAACCCAATGTTTAAAAATAAGAGGGGTTCCCCTTATTTTTTAATATAAAATCGTGATAACCTGGAACCTGAAAAGTACTGACATCATAATTATATAATGTATATTTTAAAAATTAATGTACCTTTAAAGATGAAAATGGAACTGCAATGGAGAAACATCAATTTAGCAACAGGAAGAAAACCCGCCAAAGCTATAAGATAATACCAGCGTGTCAAAAATGTTGTTCTATAATAAGATGCAAGTCTTTATGAGCAAGAAAAAGGCATAAAATCTACCTTTATTCCTTTTAATCTCTTCTCACCAAATATAGACTAGAAAACAAAACTGACCCGTTCATATATCAAGACATTCAAAATTGAAGAAATTAACAATAACCATCTATATCCCTAAACGGCCTCAGAAGTCTACTCAAGGCCAAAACTAAGGAGACAATATTCTTGACATGCAACTTCAAAACCAACTAGTCCAGCCTTGGTAAGCCCCAATTTGGGATAAGAAAAAATTCAACATAATTTAACTAGCCTCAGATAGAGGGTACTCAAAAACGACATCCTTTCCACAGAGTTTTCTGTAAACTCCCCCAAAGGTCTCCAACTTGTACTCTGTGTTATTGCGCTCCTTAGGATCCAGATAGATCTGTAATGCACCAAACATTCCGCCAAAATAAAACATACAGAACACAGAGAACCTTAATACTATAAGTTAAAACTTAAAATTAAAAAATCAGATTTGCATTTCCCCGGTCAACTTACCTTCATTATCTTGGAACCATCAACACGATATCTAACTCGCTTCCCAACAATTTCTGCAGGATAAACCAAGTCTTCCAAAATTGCCTCATGAACTGCTGTCAATGTACGACTGCGAGGTCTAACAGCAGCTGAACCTTTCTTTGGTGGCCTCATTATTCTCCTTGTTGCAATCAAAACTACATCCTGGTTCTCAGGAAAATGACCCAAAATTATTGCTGTTGTATATCCAGGGTATGCATTAACTGAAACACAAGAAGCATAAAGTACCATAAGGATAAAGACATTAACCTTTCCACTAAACTTCTTTTCCAGCTCCCGCACAAGCCTAACATGGATCTTGCGAAAAGCCTTTCTCAAGCGGTATGGAACGTGAACAACAACTGCCTTACGGTTTCCAGAGACGTCGTATTGACTGAAGAGGCGTTGGAAATGAGAATTAGCACACACTCAAAAAACATACTTCTAGAAATATAATAAAGGCTAAAGCAAAAACAGATGTACAACAAGTTCTACACAGTTAACTTCAATACCTGGCAGAGTTGATAAACAAATCTTTCAATTCACTTTTAAGCTCCTGATTGGTGCTCTCCAGATCAAATAAAGCCTGTCATGGAATATAAAAATCATGAGAAAGGAAAACAAATATACAGAAATATGGCGACAATTAAATGAATGCAAAAATGATTAAAGCTAACCTGAGCCACAGACTCCTCAAATTCATTGGGCTCGGCATTCTTTTCCTTCTGGATTTTCCTTCTTCCAGTGTACATGATTGCAAAAGCTTGCCTGTAAATCAGGATATTAATCAATAATAACCTTCACCTTTTTAAATCATGTACAAGAGTGTATAACAATATTGCCTGGAATTTGAATTATTTGCCAGATAGACAATGAAAGAATAAATCACTTGCTCATGAAATGTGGGTATGCAAAATAATATAAACAGAAGCTTGAATCTTAACTAGAATAAATAATGCATGGGTAGGTGATTCAGTTGAAGATTGTTTAAAAACTTGTGTAAATAAAATAAGGTCCAAAGAAATATAGAACTTTGCCTCCATAGTCATCTCGGGGAATATGGTTAGCAAAAAATTCACATCGGCCTTTTGATGTCTTTCTCAAAAAAAATCCATAGCATTCAAGTGCAAGTCGACAGTTAAGAAAACAAGGGTCGGACAAGACTGAAGAATTGACTATTGGCAAATCACAGGCCTAAGATTCCGTTGATAGGGACAGGTCAGGTCCATCGCAACTCAATTGTGCAGGAGGCACTTCATACCCTTCAGAAACCCACAAAGCTGTGACAGCCCCAGTTACATTTCCCATTTATTGTAAATTAAATTTAAAAAAAAAAAAAAAAGGCTTAGTCAGGGACACGGATTCCAGACAGCCCCAGTTACATTTTCCATTTATTGTAAATTAAATTTAAATAATAAAAAAAGGCTTAGTCAGGGACAGGAATTCCAGAGCTGAGGGCAGGAAAATTGCTTGGGCTGCTGATTGTTGGATAGCAGCCATGGAGGCTGCTGACATGTGTGCACAAGGGACAGGTTGCAAAAATATCAGGGACAGAGTTTAAGTGGCACCATGATGATTGGCCTGCAAGATTCTGACAGGTAGACAAAAACAGACCAAGGATAACAGAGCAAAACCAACAGATAAATCAGAGTGACAGGGGGCAGCTGGCATGCTTTTACGGGCTGAAGAAAGGCTGGCCAGGCAGGCAAAAACAGAGAGCAAACAGAATGTGGGGGAGATGCATACAGGTTGGTGTAGTTTATCAGTGAATTAATTAATTGATCAGGGGTTTCAGCCCTATGATCTGGGCAGGAACATTGTTTTCTTAAAACTATCTCTGTTCTCTACATCCATTGTTGCTAATAATGAAACACCCATGAGGAACCCACAACCAAAAATTTCAGAATATTACTCAAAGATTGTGGGCTGTCCCAGTTTGATATGTTGTAGGTATTTCCAGACAGAAAAAGAAGAATAAAATTATTAAAACCCAAGAGAGATTAAAATTAAATAAACAAAGAAAGAAAACAATTAAAAAATTACAAAAAAAAAAAACATCCCAAACCGTTGACACGCCGCTCATACAGCCAGAGAAGTGCTTTTCAGAGATTCCAGATTGTCAGAAGAACAATAAAGGAGGATCGTAACCAAATTCCCAGTCGTCCTTAATCACAAAATTGACTGGCAGTTGACGCAGAGATTGAATTCTGTAAAACATTGGGCATTACTGTAAGAGACTTGGGAAAACTCATAGCCAATGGAACCAGAGTTCTTGGCAGTAGTATGGGCAAGACTGTCATACCCATTATCCAGTATCTGCGGGAATCAAAAGCCTGTCTCTACGGCTTTGCAAAATAAATGCAATATTGTGAGTTATTGTAACAGGCCTCAAATCTGGGAAAGAGAAATAATGCTATTGGAAAGTTTTGGCCTCCTTAAAGGTGAGATCTCGGAGCTGGCTTGAACGAACCCACAGGTACTGGCAATTCCTAAGGAAGAACATGGACTTTTGGGTATACACTGCTGAGCTTCCAGCAAATATTACTCTGAAGTATCCTAAACCCCTCCTGTTACATTGCAGAGGGCAGGCTCAAGCCTCACCTCCAGGAGATCAAATCTATAATAGTGCAACACTCCAAGCATTTTTTTAGTCTAGGTCAAGCCTTTCAGCTAAGTAATGTTAAGTTCATCACCAAGTATGTGAAATGCAGTGCTGATGCTACAAAATTACAGTGGCAAGTCTGTCCATCTTGACATGACATTATAATCAGGTCTGAATTGTGTGGATCTTATTCATATAGTTTCCACCATGTCAATCAGGGCCTAGAGGCAAGTCTGGATTACGTGCCTCTTAATCATATAGTTTACTGGAGAGCCTATGAGGCTTCAAAAGCTATCAAAACTGGAAATGAGCTTGAATAATTTAAGCGCTGTGACTAAGCCGGAGAGTGGAGGCGGTTGGCCCTATGGAGGCCCGGTTCCAGCTAGGGGTTGGCCCTATGGTAGGGTATGATATAGCATTGATGAGTGCAAATCAGCATAGGGTGTGATTATGATGTTTGCCTCGTGTCACTGCTCACAGCTTGTAACCTTACTAACTTTATAAGCAATGGATCTCATGGTTATAGCCCTGAAATTGTTTAAATGTCAGTTGATTGGATAAGACATGTTTTACAATAGTGCTGGTGTTGATCCTGTTATGATGCCATTTGGACGGATGATAACATTGGGTATGGTCATATAATATAGCATTGATGAACGCAAATCAGCATAGGGTGTCATTATGATGTTTGACTCATGTCACTGCTCACAGCTTGTAAGATGCAAGATGCATCCCAAATATTGAGTGACTGATAGCAGACTTCATGAACAACTGGCATAGGAAAATATAAATGGCTGCTCATCACAGGCATCCTCCTTGCGTTCACAGGCCGATTCCTGAACAAGTCCAGTTCAGACTTTTCCCTTTCACTTTCGCTGCCCTCTCCATTTTCGTTGCATTTCTTTTAATGAAAATTTATTGGTAATAAAAGTCTGCAGGAGGTTAGATTTGCCGCATTACTCTCGTCCTATCTC
The DNA here is from genome assembly GCA_034641835.2 of Pinus albicaulis. Classification (NCBI taxonomy): domain Eukaryota; kingdom Viridiplantae; phylum Streptophyta; class Pinopsida; order Pinales; family Pinaceae; genus Pinus; species Pinus albicaulis. Next base: position 31,136 of record JAXQQM020065280.1, on the reverse strand, counting down.
ACTATTTTGGTGGGACACGGGACCCTCAGATCTCCCACGATCAACCATTTTTCGATAAAAGGTGTTTATGATCCCACTACAATCCATTGACAAGGTGCTACTGGTTATAGATTTTCTAGAAGTCTCTGTAAAGTATCATAAGTTCTAGTCAAGTATCTGTCAAGACACAACTATTCTGAACAATGTTACAGGTAAGTACATAAAGCAAAGCAATAAACAGCCAGTTAGATTTGTACGATTATTTCTGTTTCAAATAAACTTGAGCCCACTTATGGGTTTTGTCCATTACGTATATTTGTATTTCAATAAGTTTTCTTTGACACGAGAGTGTGCGTGCTGTGTTATTGAAGTGTACTCGCTGTTTTTCTACAAGAGAAATCCTATTGAATCCAGGATTAGATAAGAGGATGCAAACATATATCCTACAAGTGCAAACAACAGGGCTAACTAGAACTGCTAACTGGGATCTATGTTAATCCTCTGCATTATAGTATTTGAGCTCACATGATATACAGAGCTTTAGATTTGAGAGCAGAAAATGCCATTAAATAAGAGGGCGTGTAATTTGCCACACTGGTAATGCTGGAGTCAAAACCTGAGCAAAACCCCAAGTAAAAACTAGATAGCAAGAGTCAGAGTTTGAGAGTTTGAGTCACCGCCCGAGCTAGAACTAAAGCGGCCCCGAGTTAAATCCCTTGAAGATGAAGATGAAGAGTTGTTCGATTACATCAACCTTAAGGAGGAAAGCCTGATCTGTAATTAAAATATAGTAAGTGCGATCGAAAATGAACCCTCGCCCCATCGCATGAAGAAATTACACTGTATCTAATTATATTCTGTGGGAAGAAAAGGGGCAGCGAGATGACTATTTCCATTTGGAGATTTAGAAGCAGATTTCATTTGTCAGATAGGATTCTGTGTTGAGTCTGCTCTGCTACGCGATAGCAAATAGAATTTCAAATCTGTGTTTATTCTCCTCTATTACGACTCAATGAAAGGAGAAAGCTCCCTCATTAGGCAGGGTTTCCCCTCTTTTAACAAAGGTTTATTAAGGGGTAAGTTCTGGTGTCTACAGTGGTAGATGTTCGTGTTTCTTCCGACCAACATCAACCATGAACAAACCAATAATGACATAGACAACATTCACAAGATTACACAGAACGTCACAACACTGCAGAGTACCGAATAACAAACCATAAATTGTATTGTATCCATCTAACAAACAAAAACCCTACAAGCACATACCCGTGACTTTTGCAAAGATCTAAACCCAAAACCAAACAAAACGACTACATTGCGGTTTTGAGGTCATTCGCCAATTAAACTAGAACCAGTAACACTTTTAAGTGAGCCACAAACACAGACCTTACAAAAATCAACAAACCCTATACTGCACAACGAGAACGAAAACCACTTGACAATGGAATCTGGGGGATAGATATGAAAACTGTTAATGGAACTAAAAGAAAGAGGCAGATACCAGATGCTATACACCTCCTCCCTCGCTCTCGCGCCGAAGCCCTTCCGAACACACCTCAGAACAGAAAAGGAAGGGAAAAGACTTTGAATACCAACCCAAAACCCTAATATTAGGGTTTCAGCGGATTCCAAAACTTTATCTATAAGAATTAAGGATGACAGACCCTGCCTGCTCGATTAAAAAGTTATTTAGGCCCTTCAAAAAAACTATTTTTAAAATAACTGTTCACGATAATTTTGTGAATTTTTATTGGAAAGGGAAATCCACGAAGCCCTAGCTTGAAAGTACGAGTATCCTAATTTATTTATTTTTAATTTACAATGTGTTCTTACTTCATAGCGTATAAAATTTCTAACATTTCTTAACGAAAATATTAAATTAAAATTTTATATGTAAAATATTTTATTATAATTACAATTTTATATTATACATTTTATTGTATTTTTATTTGAAAAAATAAATAAAAATTGTATTTATAAAAAATAATAAAATTTATATATATTTTTTTTTATTTTATATTTATTATTTATTTATTTTTATATTTACATCGAAGGTGTTCTCTTTGTTGGGTTTGGCTAGGAAAAGATTTGTTGTTCTTTTTAACTAGAATTTGACACGTACACATGGAACCTGTAGCCCGAAGTCAAATAACCCGTGAAGGAATCGGTTCACTGCTCACCATCGTCAACCTTTTTGTCTTCCGCCGTTGATTCGACTTTTATTTTCCATCATTGGATTTGTCCAGCACGCTGCCGCACACTACTCGTTGACCACGCTCCATGTTTATTAATTTCCCTCCACTCTGTGTTCATTAATTTCCCTCCGTGCATGTTAAGTCATGCACATTATACATCCGAGCAATGCCTCTAAGCTGTTGGATCACATCCTACCTGGCGATCTCTCTAAGGCGAGCTTGACATCGCGCTGGTTGAATGACTGCTTCCGTGTAACGTGCTTGGATTATTATCATGATCTCTATCGTTGCTTGAACTTTCCTGTATTGTCTGGGACCTTCGTTGGCCACAATCACATTCAACATTACATTCAATTTTTGAAGAAGCCTTCGATTGTCGGCAGACAACCATTTGGGAGAACTGTCATCCAAAGATTGCAACTCATCCTCAAGATCAAACAACATGCATCACGTAGGAAAACGAAGGATATTGAGTGAACTGACCACAATAGAAATGCCCTTAACAATGGTGAGAGCATTACTTGCAATCTCTGTCAAATTGTTCAACATGATTTTGATTTGAGCTTTCACTTGATCGTTTGGCGCCATGTTTAGAAGTCCGTCCAAACAGGTGCCAAGATTTTTTTGGGATGTGCTGAGCCACGTTTGCACGTCGCCCATCTCGTCTTGTAGCGACGCAAGATCGAAACTCTGTACAATTGTGCTAGAGCTTTTCAATTGCTCTATAATTTCCCTCATCAGCGCCACGCAGTCCATAAGAGCCATATTATGAGTGCTTTCATACATTTTCTGGATCCAGTCAGAGGCTTTCTTTGCTTCCTACAGTGCAACCATCATTGCCAGGTTTGTGAGTTCCTTGGGGCCGACATTGGATGATGAAGTATACGATGAGAAACTGGAAATGCAAGTGGCCAGATATAGTGTAATGTTACAGAGGGCTTATAACGCCTTGTTGGTTGCTTGTAATCCAGTTCCCGACCCAGATCCTCTCGTATTTCTGTTGGAGACAACGACCCCAACCACCAAAAAGGCTATGATCGCCACAAGCACAACGAAAGCTATTGAGATTACAAAAACTCTTCTCATCCTCCTTTTCGTCTCTCCTGATCGATATCATCTTCCTTCTCATAGGATTTGAACGGATGCATCTTATCTTTATTGCAGACAGACCCTTAGTAAATTATTTCCTCGACTACATTATATCCAGAGACCGACACCAAGTTGAAAAAGAATCAAAACTCTGAGATGGAATGAGAAGAACAATCCCAACTTCAGTGTTGCCGATGCCTGTAGATTGAGAGAGCTTGCTGCTTACAATGGCCGGAATTCAATCTAGCTCCGATTTGTCCGGATTTTTTTTTCAGAAGAAAAAAACGTTGATTATATTGAAAATATAAACAGTGCATGATCAATAAAACTCTCTATACTACCGAGAGGTAAATAGAGAACGAAATAATGCCAGTGGCATATGTAGCTCAATATGAATGGTAAGAAACATGTGAGCTAATAACCTGGTAGCCCCATCTTGGCCATGATACAGATTTCTGTCCTTGACTATGAACCTTGATAAGCTAGGACAATGATTAGTAGAAATATAAACAACTAATACTAATGAGACAAGATCATATATACAAATTAATCTATTGTGAAGTGAGAGTTTCACATTGAAGGATAGATCTTTGTGATTGTGTCTTCATAGAGAAAGGTGAATAAGAAACTCCGGCCCGCTTGGGATAAAGTTGTGAGTTCTACGATCAGAAATCCCTGCACTTTGAGACAAGACCCGAGAATTCCACTCAACAGCATCCGCAACGATCTAAATTCCGCGACCAAGAACTCCCGAAAGTGATAAACAGGCTCGCGTGATCAGATTGATAACCAACAGGAAGATTATAAACTGAGAGATCTTTAGAGGAAAATAGTGAGAAACTGTTAGATCTGACTCGCTTGTATAATTGAGCAGGCTCGCTTGCATTGTCCATACCAGGGTCGCTTGAAATGACGAAATATAATCATGCTGATGAGGCAAATACCAAGATCTCGCAAATGCGCAAAAGACGAGCCTTTTAGCTGCAAAAATCAGGCTATGATGAAGCTGAAAACCAAACTGTGAGCCGAATTATAGCATGTGATAATAATCGAAATACAAAAATCAAGGATGAGATGCAAAAAACAGGTGCCAATTGAGTGTGATCTAGAATCTGTAATTCATGGGACAGGAACCGAATAAATTTCAACCAGCGCCCCATTACTGTAGAATTCGACTGTCATGGATCCATATTCTGCCCGAAGACCCCTTTTGGATAGACGATCAGCGCTGGTATTGATCTCACGGAATACATGGAGGATATAAGGGCATCCCAATCTTTCCCATAGCCGACGAACTCTATCCATCCAACCCTGTAAATATGGAGACATCATTTGGAACTGATTTGTCACCCATCCTATGATAAATTTAGAGTCCCCATATATACTTCTGATCTGAATCTGAGAATCACAGGCAAAGAAGAGACCTCCCCAGAGAGACATGATTTCAACCTTGTTGTTGGACCCCGGACCCCCGTTCCAAAAAATATGATATCGATCCAAATTTTGCAACTTGATCCAAGCGCCACAACCTGTTATCCCATCTTCAGATGCACCGTCGAAGAAGATCGCAGGTAAGGATATCTCATGCGGTCTGATTCTTCGAGAGCCATCCGAGATCGATGGGAAATGCTGAATTCTATCATCCATCCATCTATTAATAGCTATAAAAACACGTTGGATGAGGAAAGGTTGATCTTCAAATATAAGATTATTCCTAGCATTCCAGATCTCCCAAACAAGATAGAATGGAAGAGCATTATATTTAGATTTCAATTTATCCCATTCCTGTGCAGCCGATATGAAGTCCACCGGGGTCCATCCAGGATTGATGAAAAAAGGAGTAAACAGCTTCCAAATTGCAAGGGATTTCTGACAAGAGAAAAATAAATGGAAAATAGATTCTTCAGCCCCTCCACATAGGACGCAACAGCTGGGTCCTTGAAAACCCCTTTTCTTAAGATTGTCCCATGTAAGAATCTTACCTTTCCATAACAGCGAGCCAAATAGGACAATTTTGGTGGGAATGTTACGATGCCAGAAAGGATAGAAAACCTTTGAAGGAATAAAGTTTGGATTCTGAGCATTAATATTGCGATATATGTCCTTTACTATTGGCATGTTCTCCTTGAGAGGACCGTTCCATACAATTTGATCACCACCCCGATCATAGCATAGCCCGACACATTTGAGACAATTCCTGAGCCTATCCCACTCATCAGCATCCTCACCTAATAATCCCAGTTGGAAAGCAGATTTGAAATTAGGAGCGGTGGCAGTCCAATAATGAATGGTCTGAGATAGATATATGATCCCTAGTTGAGCCATAGAGTGAATAAGGTGGGGCGAAGGTGCATAATCTTATGAGAGAGACAAAATACCAGAAGTACCGATCGGAATGCGACCCCCGTCCCTAAAAAGCCAAGTAAGCCTCGCACGAAATTGGGGCAATATCTTCTTAAAACTCCTCCATATGTAAGACATATTGCGAGGGAAAGCTAATGAGTTGCAATGAATCAAATAGGAAGCTTCACCCATAACATATTTGGCCCTCGTAATGTCTGACCAGATTCCCGACCCATTTATTGCCTGCCAAAAAGACTTAACCAGCAAGGCGCAGTTGAAATCCCTGGTTTTCAAGATGCCCCAACCATCGCAGTCTTTTGGTTTGCATAGGATCTCCAGGCGACATAGATGAAATTTGTTTTTCATTTGAGGTCCTGCCCACAGGAATCGAGAAATAATGCCATTGATACTATTGATCACTTCTGTCAGCAAGAAAAATAAATGAGCCCAATAAACCATCATCTGGGATAAAACTGCTTGAACCATAATGAGGCGGCCCCCTAATGATATCCAGCGATGAGTCCACCTTCGGATACGGGCGCGGAATCTGTCTAAAAACCATGTCCAATCATTAATTTTATATCCACAAGGTTTGATCAATATTCCCAAATATTTGAATCCAGAGGCCACCTCCCTGAATTCCACACCCATGAACTCCGCAATAAACATGACTTCACTTATATCACCATATTCATAGATTATAAATGATTTACCACAATTTATACTCAGTCCAGTGGCAGATTGAAAACGCATGAACATAATATTAATATAAAACCAGTGATTGCGTTTCAAATACCCGAACAGCAGCAAATCATCAACAAAAAGAGAGTGTGACGATGAAACAGAATCAGAGAAAGAAAGCCCTTTATATAACCTTTTATAGCTGAACAACAATAATGGTGACAAATTTTTTATAATATTTATAAATTTGATAACATACGACGCGTGAAACAGAGACGATCTGTGAAAACTGGGAAAGAAAAACCTATGTTTCACACAAATGCGCATTCAGTAATAGAAAGTACAAATTATAGGTTTCGCAGAGAAGAGAATAGCTGCATAATCTTTTCTCATTCAAGTAAGTTTGATAAATTAAAACAATGTGTTATTTTGCAGATGGTGTTAGCGATTAATGAGAAAAACATGTAATTCTAATGTAATCGTAGATTTTTTCTATATCTTGTACTCTTCATATCATTAAAATTAATATTAATATTCAAAATCCCAATTGAAATTAATGTTGGCAATGGGCCACCATAGGCAACATTAAAATTAATATTAATATTCAAAATCCCAGTTGAAGATTTGTATAGAATGTAGCTACTTGAATGTATAAATTAAAAAGTTTAATAATGTAGAGCTTTCTTTTTTAATTTCTTTTATTTATTTCTCAAAAAATGATATATAGAAAAAGAAAGAAATAAATTAAATATTTTCAAAAATATTATTTTTTAGAAAAAAAAATAAAAATAAAAATAAAAAATTGTTTTTAATTAATTAATAAAAAAGAAGGAAGCTTACTTTATTGATAATTTTATATTTATTAATACATATATATATATATATATAATGATATATTGATTACAACTTTTAAAAATAATGATATATGTAAAGAGAAATAAATAAATTAAATATTTTTCAAAAATATTATTTTTTAGAAAAATAAATAAATAAATAAAATATAAAAAAATAGTTGCGCTTGGAAGAAAACTGATCTACTTTTGCATTGTTGATCAATAAATCCAATACTATAGCCTCATTAATGCGAGGGGTCATTATATGCCATCCAATATATTTATCTAAGTACATTATCGAAAGGGTGGCATATACTGCCCCCGCGCTTTAATGGGGCTATAGCATTGGATTTATTGGTCACCTCTCACATTCGATTTTTCAGTGCTTGGGAACGAGGCCCATGTCTTGATCATCGAAGCTACTTCGTTCCGTCCAAATGCCGAAATCAATGATATCAATCACTACATTAATGGTTGATCAAAACACTGATCAAAGCTTAGAACAATATCTTGTTGTTTATGCAACCTATTAGGATTCAAAGGGCCTTGGTCCACCTAATTCACAACTTATGAAGCTTAAGAATGTCATGGATGGAAAAAGAAAGAAAATATACGCAAGTGTTAATCAATTGATAAATGATAGAGGCCTTAAGTATAATATTTCAAAGTTCTTTCTATAGATGGAGCTTCTACAATGATTGGACATGAAAATGGAATTATTTCATTTTTGAAAAAGCAAATTCAAAATCTTATAATAGTTCATTGTGTAGCTCATCGTGAGTCTCTAGCAACAATGAATGCTTCTAAGAAACTACCTAAGCTATTATATGTAGAAAAAGTTGCAGACAAAGTATATTCATGGCTTCAAAATTCACCAAAGAGAAGTAATGAACTCAATTATTTGTTGGAAGTGATACCAATTGATGCTATTGATGTTTTCCAAATATATACTGGGAGATGGTTATCTAGGGGAGAAGTTTTTATAAGACTTGTGAAGCTTATGCCAACAATCTTTACTTTTTAGAACAATGAAAATAAAACTGCATCATGGTATGATAGGATACAAATTTACTCTATTCATTTTTTTTTATACATTGGTTGATGTGTTAGGTGAATTGAATAAATTACATGAAACTGAGATCCAATAAATTCCAATTTGACATAATTGACATAAATATGAGACTGAAATGAGAAGAAATGGCGCAAGAGAAGCATCTTTCTAAAATTTTGGTGATTTAACACGATGTCAAACTAATAAAAAAAAGAACAAGTTTTAACATTTAATAAACGAGAAACCTTTCATGCTGCTCTGCAGAATATCCTATCAATGTGACAAGATGTCGATGATGCAATCGGCCTAATAGTTCCATCTCTTTACAAAATTCATCTTGTTGAAAAATATTGTTCATTCGCTTCACAACAGCTACAAGTCCATCTTTAAATTGGGCTTTATATACAATGTCGAATCCTTCCTTGCTAATATAAGTGTTGAAATCATCTGTTGCCCTTCTAATCTCCATGCTGTTGAAACATCTAAAGGTGGATTATGGCCCTTTGTTCTATTCATGCAAGTTCTCATAGCTACTTGATCTCTAAGTTGTTGTAAATTGAATGGAGAGTAGGTTACGTGGTTATGATTTTGCTCTTTATTTGACATTCAGTTCCTATTAATTAGGAATCTGTTTTTTCTGATGTATCTATTTAATTCTTGATGCTTAATGAGAAACTCCAAGCGAGTGTGTTTGCTGGTGGGAGCTTCTGGTGATCTGCACCTATGAGCTCCTGTATGTTTGCCCAAACTTCATGTCTTCTGCATTTTTTGACATGGTATCGAAGCTCAGGAAGAGCTGAGAGAGAGGATGTGCGTGGTGGCTCGTTGGACTGGAGCTGCGTTCACTGTTGACTGCGTGAGGCAGATCCTGAGGCCGTGAAGGCAATCTTGTTTGTGGAGGCGGTGTCTAGAAGCCTTGCGGCGTTGAGAGCCACAAGTGCTCGATATGTGGATAAGAGGCCGTATTGATTTGCTGGAGTAGGGCCAAGTGCTGCATGGTGACTACCATCATAGGTGAACAGTCCATTGTACAAGCCGACTGTAAGAAGCATCCTCCGCTACGCTGCCACAGAATTTGCAGACCGCCGCTGAAAATCCCGCCGCCAGAGGAGATTCGGTCATTGAATTGGAGATCGAAGAGACGAATTCGTTCGGAAATTCGAGGCAGCGAGTGGAGAGCCTCCTCATCACACCTGGATTGTTAAAGTTCTGCTTTTCTAAAGGTCGAATGGAATGAATCGATGTTTTTTGACTCCTTCATGTATCCAATTGTACGCATGCACAGAACATTTTTTTTTTACAAATCGCAAGCGATTTGATAAGGAGGTAATGCTTCAAATTTGGCGAATTGTTTAAGACGCATGCACAGAAAAAAATTACAACTGCAAGCGATTTGGTAAGGAGAGAAAGTCGTAGTAATCCAAGGCCAACTAGCTAGGGATTTACTTTCCGTCACTATTGCAGGTATTGGCCCATAGCCATGACCGTCTGTGCTGGCTATAAAACAGCAGCCAAGTACTTAACTCTTTTTTTTCTTTTTCGCTTTGGCAAGATTTCAAAGCGCTTTTACATTTCCATTTGTGTTAGAGTCGCTGTATAAATAATCAAATTTGATTATGTGTTTTTTATTATATATATATATTGTCAATTATATATATATATATATATATATATATATATATATATATATATATATATATATATATATATATATATATATATATTGTCAATTATATATATATTGATTTGACAATTTGATCCAAGTGTGGTTAAAAAAAAAATTGGATACAATCAAGAGTTTTTTATTCTATTTGAAACTTGAAGGCCCTCATTAAGTAAATCTTTTTTATCCAATTTTTTTTCCAAGATGAATGCTCAGATGGCAGATTATTTAAATGAAAGCAGCAAATTGGATGGTTCCAATTACACAAATTGGAAATTTGCTTCGTGATTTTGTCAGTGATGTAATGCCCATAGCAATGTATCACTATCACAGATTGTCACATTGCCAATGCATCGGGCTCAAAGGCTATAAACAGAAAGCAAGGCGTACGTAATCCTTTTTCTTTTTCGCTTTGGTAAGATTTCACAAAGCGTCAAATCAATACTCTGCATTTGTGTTAGAGCTGCTTTTAGTTGTAATCAAATTTGATTGCAGAAGTTTTTTATTATATATATATTGTCAATTATATATATATATATATATATATATATATATATATATATATATATTGATTCTATATAATTGATCCAAGCAGTGACAAAAAAATTGGATAAGCAAATAAGCAATCAAGAGTTTTTTTTATCCAATTTTTTTTCCAAGATGAATGCTCAGATGGCAGATTATTTAAATGAAAGCAGCAAATTGGATGGTTCCAATTACACAAATTGGAAATTTAAGCTTCAGACTTTGCTTGAAGGTCAGAATACCTATAGCATTGTCATCGGCGATGAAGGTAAGCCCACTGTTGCAAATGGTGGAACGAATGCAACAATTCAAGAATGGGAGAAAAGGGAGCTGAAGGCAAAGGTTCTACTAAAATTGTCAGTTAAAGATTGCATCATCCCTCATATTCGGGATTGCAAGACAGTGAATGAGATCTGGACAACTCTCAAAGACATGTATGAAATCAAGAACACCAGCCGAACCTTGTTCCTCAGGAAGAAGATCCTCTCAATCAAGATGGAGGAGAATGAGTCTGTTTCGTCATTCTTATCCTGGATAAAGGAAGTTAAAGATAAACTATCCGATATCGGTCAAACCGTGGCAAATGATGATCTGGTGACAATCACCATGAACGGTATGACAGATGACTATCAGATGTTTATAACTGGATTGAATGCAAGGGAAAAGCCTCCGTGTTTTGAAGAGCTTACTGGAATTTTGCTACAAGAAGAGGAAAGGAGGTCGTCTCTCAAGCCTCAAGATCCAGATCTTGCATTGATAACAAAGTTCAAGCCAAAAGGGAGAGCGATGGCTGATCAGAGGAGGGGCAACACATCAAAAATGACACCACAAGGTATGACCTCGTATAGAAATGACTCTGCTCTTGAATGTTTTTATTGTGGTAAGATAGGCCATATTGCTAAATTTTGTCGCAAGAAGAAGGCAAATCAAGAGAGGTACAATCATAGAAGGCATGCAGGTCATTTGGCGGATGCAGATGCAGATACAGACCCAGATCAGAATCTGGATGTTAGACTATTTATGGCCGAGGCTGACACTGCTACTGAGGAGGATGAATAAGATATTTGGTTCGTGGATTCTCGAGCCTCCTCGCATATGTCAGGTAAAAAGTAATGGTTCAAAAATTTTAAAGAATCCAACTCTGGAGTAAAAGTCTATCTTGGAGATAATAGTGGGTACGAGATCAAGGGACATGGAGATGTCCTTGTTACTCTGCCTGATGGTAAGATCAGGAATATATCTGATGTGTGGTATGTTCCTGGCAGTAAGAAGAACCTGATTTCTGTGTCCAAGATTACAGATCAGGACCTCAAGGTAGAATTTTTTAAATCTCATTGCATTATTAAAGATTTGTTGGATCAGATGAAGCCCATTGCTACAGGTATTCGCATAGGAGGACTCTACAAATTGGATGTGAAAAGTACGCCTCAGCAAGCCTTGATGGCGTCAAATAAGTCAGCTGAAAATTTGTGGCATCAGCGACTTGGGCATATTAACTTTGGTGATCTCTTTCTGCTGCAAAATAAAGGTATGGTAGAGGGTCTTCCTGTTTTGAAAAAGTTGCATATTGATTGTGAGGCATGTGCGTTCGGTAAACAGCATAGAGATGAATTTCCTGCCGTTAAAGATAGAAAACAGAGGGATATACTTGAACTTGTACATACTGACTTATGTGGCCCGATGCAGACGAGGTCGTTAGGGGGGGGCTATTATTTTTTAATCTTTGTTGATGAATGTACAAGATTCACATGGGTGTATTTTCTTAAACAGAAAAGTCATGCTTTTGAATATTTCAAGCAATTCAGAAACATGATTGAGAAGCAAACAGGAAAGTTCATCAGGATTCTTCGATCAGATCAAGGGGGAGAATTCAAGAAAGGAGTCTTCATCAAATATTGCAACGAGCATGGGATACAGCAGCAATTCACAACACCTTACACTCCTCAGCAGAATGGAGTTGCTGAGAGGAAAAACAGAACACTGGTGGAGTGTGCTCGCAGTATGTTGAAAGGTAAGAATCTAACCAATGGTTTTTAGGCAGAAGCTGTTAATACTGCAGTGTATTTAAAGAATAGGAGTCCTACTAAAAGTCTTGAGTATAAAACTCCTTTTGAAGCATTGTTTGGCTTCAAGCCTGCAGTAAGTCATCTTAGAGTATTTGGTTGTAAAGCTTTTGCACATGTTCCCAAAGAGAACAGGAAGAAGTTAGATTCAAAGGCCATTAAATGCACGTTCATTGGATACTGCAGTGAGTATAAGGCTTATAAATTGTTTGACCCGGCTACTCACAAGGTGTTTGTCAGTAGAGATGTATTATTCCATGAACAGATTGATGATGGAAATCCTGTCCAAAACAATGAAGAATGGCATGTGCCTTTACTCTTAGAAGAGGATACTGAAACAAGAGTCAGTCAGCAGCAAGAACAGAAGCAGGAACAGAAGCAGGAACAGCAGCAGGATAATGTGGAGTTCAATCCACAAAGGGAAGAAACAAGCAGAATAATTGAACCCCCACCACTCAGAAGATCAAGCAGGCCAAGACAGTTACCAGCTCGATATAGGGATTGTGCGCTTATGACTGGTATGTTAAACATTGCAGAACCTTCTAACTTTTATGAAGCTAGTAAAAGTCTTGAATGGAAGAAAGCAATGAATGAGGAATATGAATCCATCATTAAGAACAATACTTGGGATCTAGTAAAACTTCCTGATGATAAACAACCCATAGGTTGCAAATGGTTATTTAAGTTGAAATTTAGAGCAAATGGGTCTATTGATAAACATAAAGCAAGGTTGGTGGCAAAGGGATATTCCCAGATAGAAGGTATTGATTTTGAGGAGACATTTGCCCCTGTTGCAAAATTAAACACCATCAGAATGATCATTGCTTTAGCCACTAAACATCATTGGAAAATACATCAATTAGATGTTAAGTCTGCTTTCTTAAACGGTGATTTAAAAGAAGAAGTATACTTAGTACAACCTGAAGGATTTGTTAAGAAGGGAGAAGAACATCTAGTGTGTAGATTAAAGAAAGCTTTATATGGTTTAAAGCAGGCACCTAGATCCTGGTATGAAAAAATTGATTCTTTTTTCCTCATCAGGTGCCACTCCAGTGGTCAACAGGAGGCTTGATTACGAGGGAGACACATGAGCTGGATGTGTCCTTAAGTGGGAAGAATTCTCACAATTTCTGCTCTACATGTTCTAATGGGAGCATGAGAGGAGATATGGCCACCACAGCTAAATGTTTGTTATCTTTTGAGATGGGCCATAAGATTGATATTCATCCATTGTACAGCCATGGGCAAGTGCTTGATCGTGTAATGTTGTTACATTCAGCCATTTACTATCCTTTAGTAGATGTGATGAATCATGTACATTGCTTGCCATGTAATTTTTTGAGGTTGCAGTGGATGGGACTGCGTTGTATCCTTGTGAGAAATTGTTTGCATCCTGTATCATCATGTAACACCTCCAGCAAACTTCTCATTTGGATATTCTATGATGAACATGTCCTATTCATCATGGATGATATATTTTGGACCAGCTTGTTCTTCATTGCCGGAGGAGAACTCTTTGGAAGATTTTTCTTCATTTTGCCATTTGAGGGCAATACCTTTGCAGCCCAGGATCAGCGTACACTCTACACTTGTCATGGGTGGAGAGAAGGACAGCATGGGGTAAGCTATGATGCTTGCCAAATTCAGATTTTCAGCCCACCTTCATTTCCAGAGCTTAAGGTGGAAGGAGATTTTCAGGAGTTGCCTTGTTGGGAGGTGGCTCATTTTGTTTGGATGATTGCTTGGGGGTGGGGAATCCACATGAGGGAAATGTTCCTCATCATATTTCAGACTCCATGCCTTGAGTGGAGACTTTCCAGTTCTATCCTTGCAGTTGCTTGGGGACAAGCAACATTTGGGAGGGGAGGACTGTAATGTTCCAAATTTTTCTTCAATAAATTGGAACATTAAATTTTGTCTAAATTCATTTCGGGGATGAATAATTGGGTAAGGAGGCCCAAAGATAATAAAAACATAAATAAAATCCCTCTAGTATGAAAACGGATCAGTCATGGAACCAGATTTCACACCCTCACGTGTGAAAGGAGATATTTGCAAAGAGGTTTGACCAAGTCAACTAGCGCAGGTTATGAGGTGGAAGCACTACGTGACAACGTAGGAGGGAAGCTTCTAGAGGAAGGGAAACCCTAATTCAAAGTAGGGCCCGTGGAGAACCTTCACTTGCTATATATGGAGAGGGGGAGAGCCATTATGATTCATGCATATGTATATGATATTGAATTGGTCTCTACGACTTTGAGCATGCTGGCTGTTTAGCCTGTCTGTAGCATTGTTTAGTGCGCTGAGTGTCTCCGTGCGGAGATCTCACCCTCAGCCCCGGGGGACTTCGAGTGCCTGATCGGGTGAGGTTGTTCCATCAATATTTTGCAGGATATTTGGTGTTTGGCTTTCATAGTGGAGCAGCGTATTCATAAACCCTTCCACAGCGTTATTGCTGCAGCAACATAATACTGTGTTGTAGGGTGTTGCAGTGGAGACTCCACAACACCCCTTCCATTGCTTGTTTTCAGAGGGAGAGTCTTTCTTGCCCTTGGAGGATCAGTTTGAGCTTATTTTCAGATCTTGGCATCAGGCCAACTCGTATTCTTGGCCCTACTGCGCAGTTGCTCCAGTAACTGCGTTATTTTCATAGTGCGATTACTGCGGGGTCTTGTAGATTGATTGGAGAGCAAGATCTCAAGTGTAAGGATCAACCTTCCACTTTGGAGATCCATTGGAGGAGGTTTACTTCAGATCTTTTCATCTTATTCAACCTTCTCTACGTATTTCTAGTTTCTGAGTTGCAGTAGCTGCCTAGCTACTCCGGCATTTTTGCTGTTTTGTATGTTTCAGCCAATCCTTTATAGGATTGATGTGTTGTTGTTTCTACGGGTTAGAGCTTTGCTCCCCTATTGTATTTGAGCCATATATTGTCATATTCCTGTATTGATAACATTTTGCAGCAGCATTCTATCGTAGACTGCGTCCTCGTAGCTTGGGTATATGCAGAAATAGCATTGTTCCTTCATATTCATGTACATGTATTATTGAGGCTTGCATTGCCTTTCTTGAGAGGTTGTTTCCTCAAGACTTGTACACTCTTTTGCCGCTATACATTATTCTTGGCTATATGTTCGTCTTCTTGTCTCACAGCTCATTGTATAATGCTGTCTCTTCATGGTATGTTCATGTATGTGTGGGATTCTTCAAGCAGCTCTATAGACAGAGTCTGAAAAGGGTTAGATAGCCTCCGGATCTCACACTTCCTTGAGAAGGTGACACATCTGGTAAATGTCCTCTCAGTCAATCTCTGGAATAGATTGCTGATTGCTGACATTCCCGAAATAGGAATATTACAACCCTTCATTTTATTTTTTCCTTTTATTGATTTTTCTTTTATTTTACTGCTTCGGGCTCCAGGGAATGAGAGCATGTTGTGTATGATATAATAATGATTACCCCCTTAAAGTGGGGTAGTTCATTGCCCACCAAGGGTTGGGACATGCATGGGTTCCTTAATGATGCAGGGGGAACTCATAAGGACCCTAGGAACCAAGGTGATGGCCATAATGATAAGGGGTAGAGCTCATGTTTGGATTTTTCCCATGTGCTAAATTTATTGTCTTGGCCATATTTTGCATTTTGTGGTGTTATTTCCTTTTTTATGTGGCCATATTATGATTTTATCCTTTATTTTAGTTGCATCAACCTTCAGGGCATCGTTCCAGGCCCGACCCAGACATGTGGACAAGGGGAGGGGAGTACCAGAGCCTTGTGGACCCAGAGAGGGAAGATGATAAAATAAGGCATGTAATGTGCGGAGGGGAGTGAAAAATGTGGAATGGGAAATCGGGACCACGCTACCAAAATCAAGGTTTACCAAGTAGTGCCCATCCTAAAGCTGCAAGCTAGTAGGGGAGATCTGATAGGACTAGGGTTGAGGATTAACCCCCCATTTAAGGTGAGGGAACAAGACTATAGTCAAAACCCTTCCTTATTCCAAGTCACACAACAATCCATACCCAGGTGTGCCCAAGAAAGAAAAGCATAAGCGCTCGATTGCATAATGAAAAACCATACCTTTAGGATTGGATGGCCCACCTTCAAACATACGATCTCGATAGATGAGCGAGGGGACATATGACAGGCTCAGGGAGTAGATACATTTGGCACAATATCGGCTACACTGGTGGTTGCTGGTTTTCGGCTGAAGATAAATCTAGGAGAAAATTTCTGCTATGGGGTCACCCACTGGTGGTGGGTAACAGGTCCTGTTGTCGCTCAGATTGTATAGGCACCACGACAACGACTCAGGGTGGAGGTTGTCACTCTGATCCCCGCCCACTCTGTTCTAGTTGTATCCCAACAACAGGCGATGGGGGCTAGTCCCTACGAGAATGAGAGGATGAAGGACAAGTTGACAACCAACAAGTCCGGGACACACGACTGAGTGGCCTAGCTCCTTGATTAATTTAAGCAAGATTTAGAGATTAGATCAGATTTAATTATGAGACCACAGTGTTATGGAGTCAACTTCTCGCTTATTTTAATTAAATTCCATGTAACCGGATGGAAAACCGCTGCTTGAATCATCAACTAACCGAAATGCTATGAAAATCCTAAGACCTAGGTGTGATGCAAGGATCTTGGTTAATTTTAATTTATATGCCTATTCTGTTGATATTTGTTAGCATCAGAAGTGCTCTAAGTCTCCAAATTTGTGAAGAGGCTTAGGCACATGTATTCCAAAGAACCCAGAAATCGTTTGTGAAAATTCCACTCGGAATCTGTTTTATTAAAATAATTAATTATTTTAATGTGACCACAATTTTAAACTTAGGAAAATTAAATAATTAAAAGGTATTAATAAAATAGAGAGTGAATCTTCTAGAGAACATGGATCAAGTCAAGTTATAATCTTAGCCGTTGATTGGAGATCTAAGCTCGGTCGTTGAAGCCTCAACAAGAAGGCTATAAAGGAAGGATTGAGGTTCATTTGGACAGATACACCGAGTGAATCTAAGTGATCGATTTTTTGAAGTGAGCAGTGCTCAAAGGAGAATTCTATCTAAGTGATTCCAGCGCAGTGAGGGGCAGAGATAGCTTCCAGAGAGATTGATTTTCTTAGCCGAAGAATCATCAACAGAGAGAGGCAGAGAGAGATCCAACAGAGCCAGCGCAGAGCCAGAGAAGCTGACGCAGAGCCAACACAGAGCCACGCAGGGCTACGCAGAGGCTAAGAGGGTTTCCAAGAATTTTCAGTCAGATCAGTTTCAGAAGCCGAGAGTCAGGGTCTGAGACCAGGAGGCTGAGATCTGAGATTCTGGGAGGCAGATCGATCTATTACTTGGGTGATGCAGTGCTAAGAGGAGGTAACGCAATGCTTACACAGAGGCAGCGCAGGGACCTTTAGGGACATGTCATCCAGTGTCCGGATCAGCTGAATTTTCCACTGATTGAGTGAGGTAAAACTCACAATCTTTCCGCCAGTATTTTTCTCTTTGTAACTGAATAACACTTGTGGTATTCAGAGATGTATTTAGAAATTGCTACTGCTTAATAAAATAAAACCCTCAAATTTGCTGCACCGATTTTCCCGCATTGGGTTTTCCAGGGACTTTCGTCCAAAAATAATTGTGTCCTATGTGTATACTTTTCTTTGCTCAGTTTCCTTGTTTGAGAATCATAAGTAATTAAGTGTAGGATGCTTCAGTAATTTTCTTCAATATTTCTTGAAGAAATCTGAAATAATTTTGTAATGTAAGTTACAAATAAGAGAAGTAAATTTAGCTAGTTGCAGTAGGATTCTGGAGGTCATTCAGATCTAGGAATTTTCACATATTCTAAGTGGAACCTCCCTCTTAACTGTTTTGAGACTAGTCTTGAGAGTAGGTTGGGGGATGGAAACCAACGGGAAGCAAGCAAAGGCTTGATTAACGATACCTCCCCTTATGTTCCAACCACCCTGCCTCCGGCGTTGCAGAGATTGTGGCTCTGACGACTGCAAGGTCACCGTGTCAACCACTAAAAAGGTGTTGAATCCCTCAAGCTAAGTGAGAGAGGGTGGCCCTAGAAGTCTATCAACCAAGCTTATGCTTGGAGGTAAATTATTAGTGCAAGCTAGGCCTAAAATGCTTATGCAAGATAGGTGAGTGAGTCTTGGATTAAGATTGTTTAATCGTTTAAGGACTTAAGTTATAATTAGCTTCTTATGGCAATAGTACTTAATGATGAATTATAAAACAATCTTACAACCAAGAATGTGCCAATTTAGTTAGTGTCAATGTAAACAATATACCAATCCACAAGATGCTTAACCAATGATAGCAATTAAGAGAAATTATTCACTAAACTATTAGCCAGTGATTATCAACACAAGATTCCAATTACTCAAGATATTCCAATGATGATTATCAATAATATTATGCCAATGATAATTATCTAAAATGATGCCAAGTTTATGTTTTTTAGACAGTGCCTATTAAATGCCAAAATACATAAGAGAAAGAGACACTCCAATCCCCAAAGTGAGTTAAACCCTCTAACAAGATTAGAGTATTAGAGATATGATGTGTGAGTGCTTATTTGGTGAAAAATTTGGAGGCTATGAATGAGCTTACAAGAAAAAAACAAGTGTTATCCTTCAAATAACCAATGTTTAGACAAGTTTCTTCACAAGAGCACTTAGAATCGTGAGAACTTATTAAACTTTTAGGACAATAGTAAGTTTACACTCTAGATCCAAGAAATGTCATGCATGTAAGAACCCAATATGATCAGTGAAACATTAAGTGACTTGCCAAGTGAAGAAACAAGTTAATTAGCCTTCTTATGATTTGTTATTCACTGTTATATCAGATCTGAAAACACTTATTACAACAGTGTAATATCCCGAAAGGGAAATAGATAGCAATACAAAGCATACAACAAGATACAAAATGCTAAAAACTGAACATGAAGCAGATACACATGAAATAGAGAGAATACTGAGCCATTTTATTATACTGAGAAATAGAAATGAGTACAAGAGGTGATCAGAGTGATGGCACCTCGACTTGCACCAGGCAAGTGTAGGAATACTCTCAGAATATCAATGGAATAGCTGCTCTCTGCTTTGTGTCCAAGCTGCTGGAAAACTATCGTGCTGCTGCTACTGCTGGAACAAGATGAGTATTTGGGGCTGCTCCCCTACTCAGAAAAAGTTGAAACTCTGGAATCAGCCTCTACTCACAATACCCAGAAAAGCCCAGAGAGCATTTCTGAAATGGACGACCCCCGAAAATGCCTCCCTTGAGGATCTACGCTATCCTCCCAAGGGCCACGCTGGTGCTGAATGAAATCCTCCAAAATATGGTCTCCCACTCTGCCAAATGCCTCCAATAGGCCAGGGCTGGCCCCTTGCTCAATCCTCCGGCCAAAATCCTCCAAAATAGAGCCAAACCGAAGCTCCCTCAAGATGGACTGCATCCTCCCTCTCAAGACTGCGCAGTCTATGAATGCACTGCTCCTCCACAAATGCCAAACTCGATCCTCCTGCAAAATGCTAATGGAAGTACCTCACCCGAGCAAGCACTTGAAGTCTCCTGGGGCTGAGGGTGGGATCTCCGAACGGGGACACCCGATGCACTAAACAGTGCTGCAGACAAGCTAAACAGCTAGCGTGCTCTAAGTCGAAGTGACCAGCTCAATATGCATAAACTCGAATGAGGAAATGAGGAGGCTCTCCTCCTTTTTATAACGATGGGCCTCTCTCAACCCTAGGCCCCACCATCACCTACGTTGCCTCCATTTGGCCCACGTTGCCAACTCAACTGCGCTAGCCATGCTCACGCTGTCCAAGTGGGTCCCTCTTCACGTGGTCACTTGGCCCCCTTGGCCCACCTTGGTCACAACGTTGATTTCACTAGGTGACTTTAGGGAGTGTACTTTATTCTAAGTGAGTTATATCCCCCTCTTACTCAATTTTATTTATAATTTAACTATAGAAGGCAAAATTTATCAAAATTAATATTTCCAATTAGCTATCGCTAATTGGGAATATTACAGTCTCCCCCGGCAAAATTTTGCTTGACCCCAAGCAATTGTAGTGATAGGTGCTGCAAGATCTTATCACTTTCCCAAGTGGCATCCTCATCCGGCAAATTCTTCCACCTCACTAAGAATTCCCGGATTGTCTTGTTCCGCAACTGCCTCTCCCTGGTATCAATAATGGCCTCTGGTTGCAGCACCAAATGCCCGTCATCATCCGTAGATGGTAGCTCCTTTGTCACTGTCACCTGCTGCCCCAATGCCTTCTTCAGACACGATACATGAAAGATGTTATGAATCTTGCTGCCTTGGGGCAGCTCCAACTCATAAGCAACCTGCCCAACCCTGCGTATCACCCTGTAAGGCCCATAAAAACGGGGCTTGAGTTTCTCAGCTCCCTTCTGCTTCAGAGTCGACTGTCAGTATGGCTGCAAACGTAGGTAGACCAAGTCCCCTACCTCAAACCGTCTCTCCACCCGACCCTTGTCGGCATACAGCTTCTGCTGGTTCTGTGCTGTAGCTATGTTATCCTTGAGAGCTCGGAGGATGTCCTGACTCTCTTGGATCCAATCTTTGGCTCTCGGAGCTTTGCTGGCACCAAACATCACATCAGAAAAATATAAAGCATGATAACCATATAATGCATAGAACGGAGACATACCGATGGACATGTGATGTGTGTTATTGTAGCAGTACTCCCCTAGATGCAACCACTTCAACCATGCTCTCTGCTGCCCATTGACATAGTTATGCAAGTAGCCCTCCAGCCACTTGTTAACTATCTCTGTCTGCTTGTCTGTCTGTGGGTGGTAGCTGGTGCTCGGTGTCAACTCTGTCCCCACCAGCCGGAAAAGCTCCTGCCAAAATCCGCCCATGAAGCGGCTGTCCCTGTCACTGATAATGGTCTTGGGAAGACCATGTAACCTGAAGATGTCTCTGAAGAACAACTCTGCCACCTGTGCTGCTGTATAATGTGCGGATATGGCGAAAAAACGTGCATACTTCGTCAGTTGATCAACGACGACGAATATACAGTCCTTGCCCTGCACCATGGGCAACCCTGTGGTGAAGTCCATCAAAATACTCTCACATTTCCCCTCTGGAATGGGAAGAGGTTGCAACAAACCTGCTGGATGGTTCATCTCCCCCTGTTTCACTGACAAACCTTGCACTCCCTGATATGCTGGAGTGCGTCCTCCTTGAGGCCCTTCCATGAGAACCTCTCTCTGATGGCCCCGTAGGTTTTGGTAAACCCCTAGTGGCCAGACAATGGTGAATCATGAGAAGCCTGCAATATCTTCTTCTTGAGCTGAGAGCCCTCAGTCAAGAAGATCTTGTCCTTGTAGTAGATGATCTCATCCATCACCCTGTATCTATCATCTGTCACCCGACCATCCAGAACCTCACAAGCAAACCTGTCCTTGGAGTACTCCACCAAAAGTCGAGCCCTCCAATCTGTATCCAAATTCATCAAAGACAACGTAGCTGGTTTGCGTGAAAGTGCATCAGCCACCACGTTGTTCTTCCCTTTGACATACTCGATGTCGAAGTCGTAGGCCTGGATCTTGCTGACCCACTTCTGCTGCCTCTCCTATAGCTGCTTCTGCTCTAAAAAGAACCTGAGGTTGTTGTGATCAGTCCTCACCCTGAACCTGTTACCTACCAGGTACTGCCGAAATTTGGCCAATGCATGCATGATGGCCAACATCTCCTTGTCGTATATGGCATACAACCGCTCATGTGCAAGGAGCTTCTGGCTCTCAAAAGCTATAAGGTGGCCTCCCTGCGTCAACACTGCGTCGATCCCCTCTCCTGATGCATCACACTCCAGAACGAATGGCTGCGTGAAATCTGGAAATGCAAGCACTGGACAGCTGCTCATCACCTCCTTGAGCCTGTCAAAGGCCCGCTGTGCTGTATCTGTCCAACTGAATGCCCCCTTCTTCATTAGATCTGTAAGGGGTGCAGCAAGCTGAGAGAAACTATTGACGAACTTCCTATAGTAGGTGCAGATACCCACAAACCCCTGAAGCTCCGTCACGTTCCTCGGCTCTGGCCAATCCCTGATGGCCCTGATCTTCTCCTCGTGGACCCTCACTCCATCCACACCTATAATGTGTCCCAAGTATAGCATCTCTGTCAACCCAAACTCGCACTTGGAGAGCTTAGCATAAAACTGCTGCTCCTCCAAAATACGCAACACTGCCTCTATGTGCTGGAGATACTCCTCCCATGTCCTGCTATATATCAATATATCATAAAAGAAAAACCAACACAAACTTCCTCAGATGACTGCGGAAGATATGGTTCATGCACGACTGGAAGGTAGCGGGTGTGTTGGTTAGCCTGAAGGGCATCACCAAGAACTCAAAGTGGCAGTAATGGCACCTGAAAGCGGTCTTGGGAATGTCCTGTTCCCTCACGCGAATCTGGTGGTACCCGGATCTCAAATCAATCTTTGATAAGAACTGTGCCCCTCTCAACTCATCCATCAGCTCGTCAATCCGTGGTATAGGGTACCTGTTCTTCATGGTTTTCTTGTTTAGTGTAATATTCCCAATTAGCTTTGCTAATTGGAATATTGCATTTTTGCTTTATTTTGCTGCTTTAGATAGAAATAATAAATAAAGTGAGAAATAAGAGGGGCCACCTCACTTTAGTCACCTCACTTTATAATAAAGTGTTCTTTTTCCTAGTAGAATGACGTTGTAACTTAGAGAGGGGGCCTTGGGGGTCCACGTGGATATGATGAGGGGAGGCATCAGGCTAACCCAAGGTAAACTGCGCAGATCCAGGGTGAGTTAAGTTTTGGAGGGAGTTTGATGTTATAAAAGGAGAGGCTCTCACCTCATTTGATCATTCATGATTTGATATTCTTATTGATAGCTAGACTTTGTCTGCTTCAGCACGCCGGTTGTTTAGTCGGTCTGCAGCACTGCTTAGTGCACGAGTGTCTCCGGTCGGAGATCTCACCCTTAGCCTCGGGGGACTTCGAGTGCCGGCCCTGGTAAGGTTTTCTGGTTTCACCCTTAGCTTCGGGGGACTTCGAGGGCCCGCCCTAGTAAGGTTTTTCTGAGTTCCATCTTTCAGTTCCAGCAGCAGAGCAGCAGCAGTTTCTGAAGCATATCTGAGGAGGAGAAAGCCCTCTTGTGGCTGCGCAGAGCAAGAGAAGGAAGGACGCCGATTCTTGAAGGAGAAGGACGCTGTCTCATCTGGAAAGAGGACGCTGATCCTTTCAGGAGAGGAAGGACGCTGTCCAAGGAGGACGCAGTTCTGGTTTGGCAGAGAAAACGCTGTTTAGGGAGGCAGAAGGACGCTGTCTAGCCCTAGAGTGAGGACGCTGTCCATTTCTGAAGGTAAGGGTTGCAGATCCGAAGGCTTATTGTTAGATCCAGCTTTGGGAAGGATAGATCTTGCAGATCTAGTCTTGTATGTTGCAGATCTAGTCTTGTATGTTGCAGATCTGGGGGTTTAGCACTAGATCTGGCCTTGAGAGTTGCGGTGATTCAAGAGGGTCATTGTGCATCTAGTCCGGGGACTGACAGATTAAGATCGTGATCCTGTACTCCCCAGAGGCCGTAGATCCGAAGATATTGTCGATCCGCAGATAGATCTCAAGGTTTGCGGCGATTCGATAGGGGAGGACGCAGACTGGTTTGGAGGCTTCAGATCCGCGATTCGAGTGTTCAGGAGTTGTATCCACTTGCAGGACGCCGATCCGAGAGCGACTTGGGAGAGACAAAGCTCAACAGCCGTTTTCTAGCCTTCCCCGCTGGCCGATCTATTGTCCTGAGAGCCTCACATTGCCACACATGTTTATCAGGAGGGTTTGCAGTCTCCAGCCCCAGCACCAGCGCAGTTCATCTTCAGCTTGCAGAGCAGCTAGGACGCTATCCAGGTTGCAGCCATTTGTCTGTTGAGAGGGTCTCCACTTGCCTAGGGCAAGGATAGGTGCACTTGCTCTGATTTATTGTACTCCTCTTTATGTACTTTCTGATTAATAAAATGGCTCAGTTTCTGGTATTCCATGTGTTATGATTCAGTGATCTGGTTCAGTATTATATTTCCTATATCCGTAGTGGTGTATTTCTGCCAGATACTGTTGTCCCCTGGGGATAGCTCACAGCTGGCATCGCAGCCGAGGTCTCGAGGTCGAGACTGCAGCGTGGTGGGCCTCAAGGTCCGCTTAGGTGTGCTCCTCCCTGTTGAGGGTCCGGTGGGCCTTGACACGCTGCCGGGGTCTGTGTAATTGGGGGACTGCGTGAGGGTCCCCGTCCCGAGATGCTTCGGTGGGCCTTAAGACCCCACCCTTAACACCCTGGGATGCCGCCCTCACTAACAGTTCGAGCTTTTGGTGTAGTGGTTGGGCCTTTGTGGTATCAGAGCTTAGATCTGGCTCAGCCTGTGGTGCTAGCAATCTATGGCACCTAGGGGTCGCCCCAGTCTCCTCGGGGGAAGCGATTCTGATTCAGAGGCAGAACGATGGAGGCCATATTGTCAAAGTGGACGGAGAAGTTGACTGAGAGGATGGATGCAAAGATGGATGCATTCATGCAGGAGGTAACTAAGAAGGTTGCAGAAGGGACGCAGAAAGAGCCCCTTAGAATCTTTCAGGTAGGGGAAGGATCGGGAGCATCTAGTTGCATACCAGATGCTATTCCCATTGGGACAGCGCAGAAGACCGATTCCATGGACACGCGACCTACCATGCCTACTTTCCCGGTAGAGGAAGTGGAGCAAACGGCATCAAGAGATGAGGGTCCCGATCTTCATGCAGTTTGGTTTGCAGATTGGCGAAGCCTGGGGCAGAAATTCATGGATGCTCTTCCTTTTAATCAATATCTGCAGTTCCGAAGCGGCAGTAAGCCTCATGATCGAAATAAGGGACGGGGTTCCCACCGTGATAGTAACCGTGCAGCCAGCAAATTTCATTTGCCGATGTTTGATGGGTCACCAAAGACCACAACCAGGTCTTGGGTGGAGAAACTAGACCTCTATTTTCAGCTTAACCAGATGCCAGAGAAGGAGGCCATTAAGATGGCTGCATTACATCTAGAGGGTGAGGCCCAGAACTGGTGGTTTCATGGGTTGACAACACTGGGGCATTCCACAGTGACTACATATGCTGAGTTCACCAGGAGGGTGGTGAAACGTTTTGATCAGAAGGACCCGGATCAGCCTTTCCTCGAGCTGACCAAGCTCAAACAGACAGGTAGTGTAGAGGCGTACATCTCAGACTTTTTGAGGGTTTCAGTGATGGTACCTGACATATCAGCAGCTCGGTTGATCACGATGTTTGTAGATGGGCTGTCAGAACCACTTCGTGGTCTAGTCCGGTCGAACAAACCGGCTACCCTTCAGGATGCTATCAGTAGGGCCCGTGACCTACAAGATGTCTTGCCTAGGACTCGGCCACCTTATCCACAGAGACAGGCTTTCCAGCCTAAGGGTAAGGACACGAGGGTTCCGCCCCCCAAGGCGAATCCCGGACGAGGACAGTATGATGATGAGGCTAGGAGAGAGCTGAGACGGAAGCGATTGTGCTTCACCTGCCAGGAGCCATGGGCACCAGGACACAAGTGCACAGCAGGGAAGGCACATTTCATAGAGGTCTTCTCCGAGGGTAGTGGAGAAGAGGATGAGTTGGATGATGAGGAGGCTGGAGAGTGTTATGCAGCGCAGAGTGCTTTACCACCTCCGCCACCCGATGCAGGAGAGGCATCATTTGCACCTACTGGGGGAGCTCTAGCAGCGTTACGAGGAGTCCCCAAGTATCTGACATTGCGAGTACGTGGGACAGTGCGGGGACAGTGTGTCTCAGTTCTAGTGGACAGTGGGGCCACCCACAATTTCATCGATGCCCAGATGGTAGCACGGAGAGGCATACCCACGGAGAGCTTTGATGGGTTTTCCGTTTTGGTCCCAGGAGATCAGACCATGGCTTGTGCTCGATATGTACCAGAGTTATCAGTGACGATGGGCACCTATACCTTGACTGATCACTTCTTTGTGGTGGACATTCCGGACACCAATGTGATATTGGGAGTGCAGTGGCTCATCACTCTGGGAAAGGTCACAACAGATTGGAAAGCCTTGGAAATGGAGTGGGATGATCCCAAGACGGGGAGGCATGAGAAGATCCGAGGCCAAAACACATATCCGCCCCAGACAGTATCAGCACACAGCATGGATGCGACATTCCGCAGAGGAGACATAGAGTGGGCAGTCGAGCTGCGGGATTCAGAGATAGTAGATACAGGTAGGGCGGTGCACCCTGATCTACAGACTCTTCTCGACAGGTATGCAGTAGTTTTTGGAGACATTCCACCAGGACAGCCACCAGATCGGGGGTTTGAGCACACAATCGAGTTGGAGCAGGGGATACAGGCAGTGATCACCACCCCATATAGGCATCCCAAAGCCTATCGGGATGAGATAGAGCGGGCCATTCAGGAGCTGCTGGCCCTTGGGCACATTCGACCCAGCACCAGTCCTTTCGCTTCTTCAGTAGTGCTGGTAAAGAAGAAGGATGGCACATTACGCATGTGCATTGATTACAGAGCTCTGAACAAGAAGACCTTGAAAAACAGGTACCCCATTCCCAGGATCGATGAGTTGATGGACGAGTTGAGAGGAGCACGATTCTTCTCAAAGATTGATTTGAGGTCCGGGTACCATCAGATACGCATGAGGGAACAGGACATTCCCAAGACTGCTTTCAGGTGTCATTATGGGCACTTTGAGTTTCTGGTTATGCCATTTGGACTGACCAATGCACCTGCCACTTTTTAGTCTTGCATGAACCATATCTTCAGGGATCATCTGAGGAAGTTCGTGCTAGTTTTCTTTGATGATATTCTCATATACAGCAGGACCTGGGAGGAGCACCTCCAGCACATTGAGACGGTCTTGCGCATTCTGGAGGAGCAGCAGTTCTTTGCCAAACTCTCCAAGTGTGAGTTTGGGTTGACAGAGATGTATTTGGGACACATCATAGGAGTGGACGGAGTGAGAGTCCATGACGAGAAGATCCGGGCTATCAGGGACTGGCCAGAGCCGCGGAATGTGACAGAACTTAGAGGGTTCATTGGTATCTGTACTTACTACAGGAAGTTCGTCAAGGGCTTCTCACAGCTTGCTGCACCCCTCACAGAGCTGACGAGGAAGGGGGCATTCAGTTGGACGGATACCGCCCAGCGAGCTTTTGATAAGCTCAAGGAGGTGATGAGCAGTTGTCCGGTGCTGGCATTGCCCGATTTTACTCAGCCCTTTATCCTAGAGTGCGATGCATCAGGGGAAGGGATTGGAGCAGTTTTGATGCAGGAGGGTCATCCGATTGCATTCGAGAGCCGGAATCTCCTTCCACACGAGAGACGTTACCCCATCTATGATAAGGAGATGTTGGCCATCATGCATGCATTGGCCAAATTCCGGCAGTACTTGGTAGGCGGCAGATTCAGAGTCAGGACAGATCATAACAGCCTGAAGTACTTTCTGGAGCAGAAGCAGTTGCAGGAGAGGCAGCAGAAGTGGATCAGCAAGATCCAGGCTTACGACTTTGACATAGAGTATGTCAAAGGGAAGAACAACGTGGTAGCAGATGCCCTTTCCCGTAGACCAGCCACGTTATCTCTCATGAGCTTGGACGCCGATTGGAAGGCTCGACTACTGGTTGAGTATTCCAAGGATAGATTTGCATGTGAGGTGCTGGATGGACAGATAGCAGATAGCAGATACAGGGTGGCAGATGAGGTCATCTATTACAGGGATCGGATCTTCTTGACTGAGGGATCTCAGCTCAAGGAGAAGATACTCCATGCCTCTCATGATTCACCATTGGCGGGCCATCAGGGGTTCACCAAGATGTACAGGGCCATCCGAGAGAGATTTGCATGGAAGGGCCTCAAGGAGGACGTACTCCAGCATGTTCGGGAGTGTGAGGTTTGCCAACGGAACAAAGGAGAGATGAACCATCCCACAGGGTTGTTGCAGCCGCTTCCCATTCCAGAGGGGAAGTGGGAGAGTGTTTCGATGGACTTCATCACGGGTTTGCCCACAGTGCAAGGCAAGGACTGCATCTTCGTGGTAGTTGACCGGCTAACGAAGTATGCTCACTTCTTCGCCATTCCGGCACACTACACGGCAGCACAGGTGGCAGAGTTGTTTTTCCGGGAGGTTTTCAGATTGCATGGTCTACCCAAGACCATTGTTAGTGACAGGGACAGCCGCTTTATGGGTGGATTTTGGCAGGAGCTCTTTCGACTAGTAGGGACCGAGTTGACACCGAGCACCAGCTATCATCCCCAGACGGACGGGCAGACAGAGATAGTTAACAAGTGGCTGGAGGGCTACTTGCGTAACTACGTCAGTGGGCAGCAATGAGCGTGGCTGAAATGGCTACATCTGGGCGAGTACTGCTACAACACAACCCATCATATGTCTATCGGTATGACACCTTTTTATGCATTGTATGGATATCATTCCTTATCTTTTGTGGATATGATGTTTGGGGTTAGCAGGGCTCCGCGAGCCAAACTATGGATCCAAGAGAGCCAAGACATCCTTCGGACTCTCAAGGACAACATAGCCACCGCACAAAATCAGCAGAAATTATATGCGGACAGGGGCCGAGTGGAGAGACACTTTGAGGTAGGGGATTTGGTCTACCTGCGGTTACAGCCATACCGACAGTCTTCACTCAAACAGAAGGGGGCAGAGAAGCTTAAGCCTCGATTTTATGGACCATACAGGGTGATTCGTAGGATCGGACAGGTTGCATATGAGTTGGAGTTGCCCCAAGGCAGCCGGATTCATAACATTTTCCATGTATCATGCCTGAAGAAGGCACTGGGTCAGCATGTGACAGTCACCGGGGAGCTACCTCCGACAGATGATGAGGGGCACTTGGTATTACAGCCAGAGGCCATTATTGACACCAGGGAGAGACAGCTGCGGAGCAGGAAGATCAGAGAGTTCTTGGTGAGATGGAAGAATCTGCCAGATGAGGATGCCACTGGGGAAGATGAGAAGATCTTACAGCATCCCTCACTTCAGTTGCTTGAGGACAAGCAACGTTTTGCCGGGGGAGACTGTAATATTCCCAATTAGCCTTGCTAATTGGAATATTGCATATTTGCTTTATTTTGCCGCTTTAGATAGAAATAATAAATAAAGTGAGAAATAAGAGGGGTCACCTCACTTTAGTCACCTCACTTTATAATAAAGTGTTCTTTTTCCTAGTATATTGACGTTGTAACTTAGAGAGGGGGCCTTGGGGGTCCACGTGGACATGATGAGGGGAGGCATCAGGCTAACCAAAGGTAAACTGCGCAGATCCAGGGTGAGTTAAGTTTTGGAGGGAGTTTGATGTTATAAAAGGAGAGGCTCTCACCTCATTTGATCATCCATGATTTTGATATTCTTATTGATAGCTAGACTTTGTCTGCTTCAGCACGCCGGTTGTTTAGTCGGTCTGCAGCACTGCTTAGTGCACGAGTGTCTCCGGTCGGAGATCTCACCCTTAGCCTCGGGGGACTTCGAGTGCCGGCCCTGGTAAGGTTTTCTGGTTTCACCCTTAGCTTCGGGGGACTTCGAGTGCCCGCCCTAGTAAGGTTTTTCTGAGTTCCATCTTTCAGTTCCAACAGTAGAGCAGCAGCAGGTTCTGAAGCATATCTGAGGAGGAGAAAGCCCTCTTGTGGCTGCGCAGAGCAAGAGAAGGAAGGACGCTGATTCTTGAAGGAGAAGGACGTTGTCTCATCTGGAGAGAGGACGCTGATCCTTGCAGGAGAGGAAGGACGCTGTCCACGGAGGACGCAGTTCAGGATTGGCAGAGAAAACGCTGTTTCGGGAGGCAGAAGGACGCTGCCTAGCCCTAGAGTGAGGACGCTGTCCATTTCTGAAGGTAAGGATTGCAGATCTGAAGGCTTATTGTTAGATCCAGCTTTGGGAAGGATAGATCTTGCAGATCTAGTCCTGTATGTGGCAGATCTAGTCTTGTATGTTGCAGATCTGGGGGTTTTGCACTAGATCCAGCTTGGAGAGTTGCAGATCTGAAGAAATATTGGCAGATCTAGTCCAGATCGGAAGGGTTAACATCAGATCCAGCCCTAGAGGCTGTAGATCTGAAGAGATATTGTCAGATCCAGTATAGATCTGAAGGTTTGGTGGCAGATCTGATAGGGGAGGACGCAGATCAGGGAGAGAAGGACGCAGATCTGGTTTGGAGGCTTCAGATCTGTCAGATCTGAGTGTTCAGGAGCAGATCCACTTGGTAGGACGCCGATCTGAGGGGCAGACTTGGGAGAGGCAGGCTCAACAGCGTTTTCTAGCATTCAGTGGCTGATCTATTGTCTGGAGGGTTTCCTGCGCTGTCACTAGCAGAGACAGCGTTTTCTATTGTGGAGGGTTTGCAGTCTACAGCCCCAGCTCCAGCGCAGTTCATCGTCAGCTTGCAGAGCAGCTAGGACGCTGTCCTTGTTGCAGCCATTTGTCTGTTGAGAGGGTCTCCACTTGCCTAGGGCAAGGATAGGTGCACTTGCTCTGATTTATTGTACTCCTCTCTATGTACTTTCTGATTAATAAAATGGCTCAGTTTCTGGTGTTCCATGTGCTATGATTCAGTGATCTGGTTCATTATTATATTTTCTATATCCGCATTGGTGTATTTCTGTTTATTACTGGTTGTTC
>JAXQQM020091164.1:0-39726 GCA_034641835.2 Pinus albicaulis | reverse complement strand
TCAACTATTAGTCATCAGTATTTTCCACCTATTCATGATGACTAGTTTCTTAGGCTAATTTTTATAGAGGCTGATCTCCAAACTGTCAAATATGTCATCTAGAAAACACCCCTAAACAATTTTTGTCCTCCTACCCCTTCCGGTCAGCCTATGATGAAAAAAAAAACTATTTGTCAAGTCCTATCTAGTTTCAGTCATATAATCCTGTCCATGAGCTATCTTAGCTAAAGGTTATCTGCTGTCATTTACTTTCATTCCCAATTCATTCATTATCCAAATGTTGATAAAATGTCAGCCACCCTATCTTTGGTCATATGTCATTTTGAGATCTAATCATACCAAATAAAATACTCAAAATCTGTCAAGAACGCCCCTAACTTAGGTCGTGGCGCTTTAGGGGATCCCTTCCTTGGCAAAAACATCCTAAGCCAAAAGCCTTTGTTCAGTACTAGCCAGCCCTGAATTAACACTTAATCTGCAAAAAAAAATCTTGATACATCCATAGGTCGCGCCACTAAGAGGTATTTTTATCTCAGTCCGGAAGAAATTCTACAAAGATCCAATACAGAAAATATCAGTATGTTCACTGTCTAAAAGAACATTCTTAAGGTCAAGCAAAATCTCCATGAGGTCCCAAAGAAATTCTTCAGAATTCAAAGTCATTGACTGTTACATCTCTGCAGGGGTGTGATTGCATCAGTGATCAACCTACAAACAGAGGCAAAGGAGATTAGTCAAAGATTTCTAGCAAGAAAATACTCTGCATACACAAGTCATGTGACTTCTAATCTAAAGGTGCACAAAGATATTTTACAAAGAAAACATATCTCAGAACACATCTCATAGAACAAATTATTTCCTATTTGACATGATACTAAACAAAGACATGTGATTTACAGAAAGGTAATACATTTTGGGAATAGATGAAATATCTTATCTACAGTTTTAACCTCCTTCATTAAAAGTAGATGGTTGGGAACATGATAAGACCTCCTTCATTGAAAAGTAGATGGTCAAAAAGGCACAAGTGTAACCTCCTTCATTAAGAAAGCAGGGGGTTAAGGTTTCAAAGTGTTTTCAGAAGTTGTGAGTCACCTCCTTCCAAGAGATGGGAAAAAGAGGCATCATCATGTTTTTCATATGGTTTTTGAGGAATTTCCTTTTGAAGGACAGGTTGAAAAATAGTGATAAAACCATAAGGGTTCATAGGTTGAAAAACCTACTTTACATCAAGCAAAAGGATGGCATTCTAAGTGTTAAAAAGTCTTTGTTTCCTCTATTTACAGAGGTCTCCTTCAAACTATAATTGAGGGTGAAACTTTGGCCAAAGACCTTCATCTAAATAGCCCAAGAAAGAGAGAGCTTGTTGGGTTTGACAATAGGTTTTACATATGCTTACAAAAAGGACAGTAAAGATAAGAAAAAGTCATCATGTTCAGAAGTCACACTAGTAGTTGTAGGGGTCAACTCCTAGATGAATAGCAGTGAGAAACATCTTGTTTGAAGGAGGCCTCTTTAACTCAAAAAATAATGGATTTATCATGTTTTCAAAGAGCTACCATAGTACTGTTTCTATAAGTCTTTATGATAGGTTTTTATGGTGCTTTCAAAAGTAATACTTATTGGGGGCAGTAATTACTTTTTTTTTTTATAAAAACCTTTTCAAAAGGCATCAAAACCCCTCTAAAAGGCTGCAAAGGCACATAAGTATCTTCGTTTCTAAAAGAAGGAGAAGGTCTTTAAAAGGGCCCATTAGAAAATTTCAAAACTCAAAACGAACATTCCTTAGCTCCTCCAATC
The DNA here is from genome assembly GCA_034641835.2 of Pinus albicaulis. Taxonomy (NCBI): domain Eukaryota; kingdom Viridiplantae; phylum Streptophyta; class Pinopsida; order Pinales; family Pinaceae; genus Pinus; species Pinus albicaulis. The sequence goes on along the minus strand of JAXQQM020091164.1, from coordinate 37,926 downwards.
GAAGAAGGAAGTTCTTTTCTGTGCGATTGCCTAGAGCTTAAACTCGCACGACACACCAGACACTCACATGCGCGCTCAGGAGCGCCCGAACACAGGATTTACAGTGAGGTGTGGCGCGCCTGTAGCTGCGCGTGGCACGCCTGTGCCTGCGGTCACCGAGCGCCCGAGACTGACTCGACACCTCCCCGCGCGGCGCTTTCTGCTGTAAACGGCCTGCTCATCCACCGGTCTTCAAAAAAATTCTTTGAATGCTGCTCCAATGATCAACATGGTCCACAAACTCATTTTCAAGGTATTCCTCGCCTCTTTGCTGAAGATTGATTTCAAGGAGGGTCTCTAAGTCATAAATTATCACAGAAAAGAGTTTCTTCTCATGCTGAAGAATAGTAAAGCTTTGTGTCAATTTAGAGAAGTGTTTCTCACTGAATTTTCAGAGATGAACAGTGATTAAAAAAAGGGTTTGAATATGCCAATATAGAAGTTCTGTTTGTGCTTTAAGAAGCAAAGGATGTGTGCAATTTCCACTAGAAAACAGAGTTTGTGCAAAAGGTCTCATCACCAGCTTGAAGGAGTATGTTGAAACACGTTTTTCATGAGCACCTTTCTTTTCAAACAGCCACAAAATATCATCGATTGCCGATAAAAAATATAACCATTCAAGGAGACAGTTTGTTTCAAGGGCCTAGTACTCAGTGACAAAGAGTGTTGTTTTTGTTTTAGAAAGATAACAACCTATGAGAAGGGAAATTTATTCAAAGGAAAACTACAGTATTTTTCCTCAAAGATCAGAGTAATTTGTTTTAAATCAATCCCTTAAGATAGTGAGTTCAAAAGGCCTTTTCTTGTTTCAAATAAACTACAGAAGACAATGATCATTTAATAAGAGACAAAGTCTATTAGAAGGTTCATTACTCAGTAACAAAGAGCTATCTTTTGTTGTAGAAAGACATTAATCATCACAGGAGGGTAGTCTTGTTCAAAAGGCAGAAACAGTGTTTTTCTAAAAAGATACAGTCTGTGTTTATCAGTCCATTAGAATAGTGCTACCCAAAGAGGCATTGTTTTTCAAAGGGACATCTTTTTCTTGTTTAAACTTCAGAACACAGTCAGTTGAAGAAAAGGGGTTAATACAGTCAAAATCAAAGGAGAGCTGATGGTGTATTAACAAACTTGTGGGCTAACTAAAATAGACTTGGTTTTTCTCAAAAGGTAAAGAGTGTGTTGATTGAAGATTTATCATAGTAAACATTTGAGACAGTTTCCTTGGTGACTCAGCCAAGAATCTCAGAAGCAAAATGCCTCCCAGGCAAGATAGCAAAAGTGGTCCTCACAAAAGGTATGAACCTTTTTTAACTGAGGAAGTGAATGCCCATCCTTCAGTACTTTTTAACTTTCATGAAGTAGGATGTTTGGAGTTTTGTCAAAAGGTTCAAGAGGTGAAAAGTTATCTTTCCTTGACACATCTATTTGCTTTAAGGCTGCAAGGGAAGCATGTTCATCTAGAAGGCTTAGACTTCAAGCTCTCTCCTAGATCTATTTCCAGAGCTACCAAAATTCCATATGTCGGAGAAAAATGGTTTAAGCAGAGCTACCTAGATTCAGATCAATATAAACCCTTCTTGAAACCAGAACATCGGGATGAATGCACATCTATCTTTCCTTTTTCATATTTATTGACCAGCTATGCTCCTCTCATGAAGATAATCATGAAATATTTCACATGCGAAGGGAGGTGTTAGCCATCAAAAGATTTTTTATATGTTAGTGATGATCATATCTACAAAATGAGTTTTCTAGAAAATGATTTCCTAATGTCAATATGTCATCCAAAACCCTCCTAAAAATTTTTCCACCTTTCTGCCTTTTGGTCGTCATGTCAAAATCAAACCTCATTATCACGATCCTATCCGCTTCACTTTATCGGGTTCCCGCCCATCAGCTTTAAAAGGCAAATCCACATCTGTTTCAAAAGTCTCCCCTATGTTAGGAAGTGGCGCTTTAAGACATTTCACCCTTGGCAATCATCAAAAAGCCAAAAAGCCTCCATCTGCAACAGACCTACCATGACCGACCTCTTACTTTGCAAATGAAATTGACAAACAGCCCTAAGTCGCGCCACTCACATCCCCTAGATCTCAGCACTGCATAAACCCCAATCTCAAGCTGACTATTAGGTTTTTCACAGTGTTCTATGGTTTCTACAAAGGCAGGAAATATAACTTCATCTCAGGAGGAAATTCTTGAATTTACAGTTAGAGGAACAACTGCTTCAAAATGTAACTTGAGCCCGAGATATGTCTGCAAAATATAAATCTACTCATCCAGACCTTACAGTTATTTCCAGCATGAAAATCACAGAAAGACACCACTGTCACAGCAAACTGGCAAATGGTCATGGCCCAGAACCTCCTTCATTTACAAGCAGAGGGTTAGGGCGCCTCCTTCATCCACAAGCAGAGGGCGCTGGCCAGTATTGACTTTGAAGATTGCAAAAGTCCAGGTTTGCCTTGAACTGAACAAATGAAACAGAGACTCCAGGTTTTATGAATGTGACTGATGATCATAACAGGAATAGAGTTGAAATATGCTAGCTCAAAGGAAAAAAGAGTCTGGTCTGATAAAGGAGGTCATTTCAAGCTTGCAAATCATGTGAATTGTTGAACTTTAGAAAGCATGTCATCAGTAAACATTCCAATCTTAAGCAGCCTGTTTTCCACAGGATCAAATGGAATAGATGCTGACAACAAATGCCATTACACAGGCAGAAAGAAAGTTCTTAGTTTCTCAAAAGACACTGACCTCCATAGTCACAGAAACTATTTGTCAAGTAATCTGTCATGAGATGACCAAACCAAATGATGATATTTCAGTCACCCCTAGAACAGTGCAGAGAGACAATGTCACTTTGGCTAGGGTTTTTGCTGAAATACAGTGATGCTTGCAAGAAGAGATGCTAATATTGATGTTTTTCAAGAGGTTCACTTACCATCACATCCAGAGAAAAGCTGTGTCAAACAGAGTTGTCAAAAAACCTTCAGATACCTTACCTGATGAAGAGCCTCCTCCATATATGAGCAGATGGCCAAAGCCATTGCAGGTTGTTGAAAACTGATGGGTCTAAAAGGTGCAGTGGAAGGATACCAAAGAACTGAATAGGAGTCATTGCACAGGTAAGTGTTACTGTTTATGATGCCAAGGTATTGATTTCCCTTTTCAAAGAGCTATCTCTCAGACTGTACCTGCAGTAGAAAAGAGAAAATATTGAATATATGTATGCCATTGATACCAAAAAGAAGTCAATTTTCCTTGAGGGAAAGGGTCAAGCAACAAAACAATATCACATGCCAAAGGTCCAAAGAAGCGCTTTTCAAGAAATGGTGTTCACAGCTTTCAACTGTTTCTGGCGCATTATGAATGGTCCTTCCTTGATAAAAATCGCCAAGAGGGGAAAACAGTGAACATAGTCCAGCTATGAAATGGTTCTATTGACAAAAAGGGGTTAACACACTGGTCAAAGCAAAATAATGACTGTGTATCAAAGAGCCATGTTTTCTTATTTTACAAGCTTATCTTTTCAGATAGACGAGCCAAATGGGTATACAATTCTATGAATAGGCAAGTAAGAAGTTTGTTTTGATGAATTGTCACCGTTAGATGTCTTAAAACAAACTTGCTTGTCACCACATTACAAGCCGTGACAGTACGTAGATACAAAGACAATAAACAGAGATGTGGCATAATGAGTTGTCAAGCAGAGGATTGCAGTAAAAAATGCCCCTCTTTGAAGAACACTGCAGGTCATAAAAGATGCAGCAACTTGTACCTGTATTATTAAACACAGTGGCAGAAATAGCATCAAGATTATGGAGACATTTTTTAGAGTCTAAAGGTTGGTGATGAAATGTCCCCCAAAGGACAAAGCTGGAGGTCCTCCTTCTAACACCTGTGCTAAAGTCTGTGATATACACGTGTTCAAAGGTATGGCAGCTCTCCAAAGCAAATTTTGAACATACCGAAGTTAAAAGAATCAAAGGTTTTTCAAAACAAAAACTCCCCAAAAAAACCAAACCAAAGTTCTGTTTTACCTTTTAAAATGGAATGACCATTGGGAATGTTTTTTGAAAACGATATAAGTTTGAAGCATGAAAGTGAGAACGTCATTTTCATAAGTTGAAATAGAGCCCGCGCCTCCATAGCATCAAACAAGGAAGATCTGGCCGAAAGTTCAGAAGTTTGGCACCGTTTGAAGCCGAGCGACGCGCCTGTGTTAGCGCGCGACGCGCCTGTGTTAGCGCGCGACGCGCCTGGCGTGAGTTTTACACGGGCCACCTTTGTCAACGCGACGTGCCTGTACATTGGCGCGACGCGCCTGTACAGGCCGCCCGACCACCCGACAGGCCGACACGACAAGTATTTTTGTGCGACGTGCTGGCTGCAAAAGAGTGTCGCGCAAGTTTTGGAAGGCCCCCGTGCTGCTCCTGCCCTGCACGAGGATTGCCCATCAAGTTTAAAGGTACTCTCACACTTTTTCCCCCTCGGTGTCAAGAAATCACTTTGAAAATACCCTTGAAGGGAAAGCTATGTACATGAGAAATACACTATCAATGGTGACCAACAAGAAAAGGGTATCAGACTTGTTGCCAACCTCCTCATTACATTGCATATAGAACCTTAAAAAATGTCACTATACCTGGAAAGTAGCGCTGTTTGCTGCATAGTTTTTGAGGTTTAAGGATGAAATAAAAGGCTAACTGTGTCATCTAGAAACCCTACGGGAAAAGGTGGGGGTTAAGATTAAGGGCATTTTGTTTTCAAAACAGTCGAAAGGCAGAGGTTTTTCCTGTAAAGAATTGTGCTTTGATTATAGGAGATTCTGATTTAGAAAGACAGGGTGCTGGACTTAAAAGAGAAAAACTGTCCTCACAGTCCTCCAGACACTGCCACATTATCAAAACAGTGAAATGCAACCAGTGGAAGGAATTGTGACATATTTTCTTTGAAAAAAGAGAACTCACATAGTTTTTGCCAAAAATTGTGTGGTCTTCTAAAAACTCTGTCACTTGTGCTCAAAACCTGTGTATTGATAGTCTAGCCATATGTATGGTGGTTTGTGTGAGATGCAAATTGTTGAAAGGTGGCACACCTATACAGGGCAGAATTGTTAAATGACTATAAGCCTCCTTGAGCAAGGATTTTTGTGTATTGGTTAACATCAAAGATTTCAAGAACAGAGTGATTATTGGCATTTTCTCACAAGCACACTTTTTAGCAGACTGTCCCTCTTTCACTTTATTTTTTCACTACTGTAAATTTGTTGAACAGAGATTTTCCAAAGGTGCAGGGCCACTTTCTAAAGGGCAGAGTTGTTGGTGATTGAATTTAACATTGAGACAGAGGTACAGGTGTAGTGGTTGACCTTTGAAATTCACAAGTAAAGAGGTGGTTTTCCTAAAGCACTGTGCATTGATTTTACACCTAACCTAGGTCTGCCTTTTCTTTTCACCATATTGTATCATTTTGAAGAGTTGTTGACAGAGATATTCTGAAGGTGAATAGGGCCACTTTCTAAAGGACAGGTGGTTGATGATTGAGTTTTACATTGAAGACAGAGATGTAGCTATGATTGATTAACCTCTGACAAACTCACCAGGAGTAGTGATTTTTCAAAACTGTGCACAGGGAATCTACACAACAGTTTGTCCCATCTTTACACAGGGTACCTTATTAAAAAGTTTTCCTGGCTGAAGTGCATCCAAAAGTAGAAAGCTGTTTTCAAAGGGAGCAGAAGTTGTGTGCTACAAAAGCTTGTTGCATTTTATCCAAACCACAGTATCCATATCTGTCCAAACAGTCTAGTGGCCAGTTTCAATCCAGCAGAGCATTTTTACATACAGTGAAGGCAGTTTGCCTCTTCCAAAGCTTGTTCAAGTCAGAATGCCTCCAAAGCAAGATCACAGGAGCGGTCCACATAAGAGATATGAACCTATCTCCACAGAAGAAATCAATGCTCACCCATCCGTGCTTTTCAATTTCCATGAAGTAGGTTGTCTTGATTTCTGCCAGAAGATAGAAGAAGTCAAGAGTTTTTCGCCACTAACACATTTGTGTGCTTTGAGATTCAAGGAAAAACACTTCCAATTGGCGGGTCTTGACTTCAAAATTTCTCCAAGGTATGTATCCAAGGCTACCAAGATCCCGTATCATGGTGAAAAGTGGTTTAAACAAGCTCATCTTGATCTAGAGGATTATAAACCTTTCATCAAGCCCGAACATAGGGAAACTATCACTGCTATTTTCCCGGTTTCCTATCTTCTTGACAGTTATGCTCCACTGATGAAAGCCATAATGAGATATTTCACTTGTGAAGGGAGGTTTAATCAAATTTATGCCTACCATGTCCGCTTGTTGATGCATTTTACCAGAAGCAGGCAACTAAACCTTTCGTACTTTTTGTCCAAAAGCATAGAGAAAATGGCAGCTACTGTCCAAAAGAAGGCTCCACCTCAGCAAATCCCTTCTCTTTTTCATCATTCCTTGATCAAGATTATCTTCTTACACCAGTTGGAGAAGAAAGGGGTTTCATGGGATTCATTCATTAGCCATTCAGATTTCGCCACTGTCCCTCCTGTTCATGTGTCTCCTACTCAGCCTGTCCATCGCCCAGTGCCTTTGTCTAGTAGGCCTACCCCTAAAAAACTCAAAATGACCACTGGGCAGCCAAGTCAACAGGGAGAAGGAGAAGGCAGTGAACAGCAGCAGCTAGAGGTTGATGAACAGCAGCTGTTGGATGTTGAGGGACAGCCAAGTCAACAGGAAGAGATAGAGGGCAGTGAACACCAGCAGCAGATAGGTGATGAACAACAGCATTTGGATATTGAAGGACTACAGGCCCAAGATGAACAGCCACAGGTACACATTGATGAGCAGCATTTGGATGTTGAGGGACAGCAGCGGATAGTTGATGAAGAACAGCAAGTTGGGCAAGAAATTGAAGCACCTCTTGAAACACAAATTGGACAAAACATTGATGAGGAACAGCAAGCTAAGGCTGCCATCCAAACAGTGACAAAGGTCACTCCTAGCAAGAGGAAATTGCCCAAAAAGACATCTTCTATCATGCCAAGGAGGAAAAGCGCCAGATTGGTTTTCAAAGGCAAAAGTAAAATTGGAGAAAGTACAAAGCATGGAGGTGAATTAGCTATTATCCCTATCCAAAGCGATGATAGTGACAATGAGGCCCACCTCCTTGAAAACCTCCTCATTCACAAAGAGGGGAAAATTGAGGTGTTACAAGAAGACCTTCAAAGGGCGAGAAATTTCAACCATTTCTTAGAGGTTGAAAACAAACAAATGAAGTTTCATGCAGCTATTCATGAGGCAAGGGCAATCAAGTATAAGAAAGAGGCAGAAAAGGCGCAAGTAAGAATTGAAGAGCTCCTTGGCGAGTTTGATGATGAAGAGGAGGAAGACCAGCCTAGGCGGAAGAGGCCTAGAACCATCGGGCTTAGAAGAGCCTTGGAGAAACAGAGAGCAGAAGAACAAGCTCATTTCGAAGCCTTTCCTCTCACTGCCCTCCTTGAGCAAGAAATTGAGGAAAACAAAGAAGCATGGCTTGAGAGAGCTAACCAGCATTTGGAAACCAAGCTTGAGAGGGCAAACAGGGATCTTGAGCTACAAAGAAAGAGGACTCTTCACTTTCAGAAGCTAAATCAGTTTGCCAGGCGAAAATTAAAGGTAGCACAAGAGAAATTGAAGAAATTGAAGGAGAAGCGCCTAGCACGGAAGGAAGGGAAAAGCATATCAGCCCTTGATATTTTGACCTCAGCTTCGGAGCATGTTGCTTTGGACCCTTGAGGGTCATGCATGCCAATTTTGGGCCTTTTTCGGCAACTTTTTTTTTTTTGGCATTTTTTGGGTTTTTGGCCAAAAACTCATAAATTCGCCATTTCATTTTGATGAGTCGTCAAGGGAAGAGAATGATACCGATGGATGCCATAATTCCATGAGCAGGTCTCCAGCGATTTTCAGGGAATTTGAAGATCATTCGCCCCCTCAAATTGGCGAAAAACACCCTCATTTTGCACATTCTGCCCGCCATATCAGCAGTCTGCTATTTTCTGGGTTTTTGCACACAGGTACAGTTTTGGATGACTTCCGGACCTCAGATTGAGTTGGTTCTAGTTGCGCCGGAAAGTAGACACAGAGAGCTTTCCAACGAGCTATCATGAGCCTCGTTTCGACATCAGGAAGGCTGCCATTTGCATCCAGCAAGTCAGGGGACCTTTTTCAGGCATAAATATGAAGTATTTGTGTAATTTTTGAACCTCAAAAATCTGCTTTTCCCAAATGTGCGTTAAGCTATTTTTATCCTTGGGAAATGATGTAAAGTCAATATAATTTCCATTTTTAGTAGTTTTTTAGATATTTTATGGGATATTTTGTGCCTTGGGCTTTGCAAAGCCTCAAGGACAAATTTAGATATTTTGACTTGGCCAATGGGATAGCTAGTTGCTCCATGAGGTTTTCCTTCCTCAAGCCTATTTATTCCATGGTTCTCATTGTAAATCAGAGGCTGAACTTGAGAGAAGAATTAATGCATTGGTCATATGAGCTTTGAAGAATACACTTGAGTTATGATTTTTGGACCGCCTCTTGGATGCTTTTGAGGAATGTTGAAGGCTTGTTGATGGATTCCTTGACATGGTAGAATGGTATAGTGCTTCTTAATGTGTTTTGTCTTCTAGTTTTCACTCATAATTCATTTTTCTTGTTGCTATAGATCAGTAAATATTGATTTTGAGACATGCCCATGGAGGCACCTCAAAATCCCTCAATCTTCATAGCTTGATGTTTTCTTCTCCCTTAGTTATGCTAAAGAATTCTTAGCTGCTCTTTAGTAACCTAAGGTATTGTTGCTAAGTTTTATTCATCAGTTCCATGTATGTTGAGTAGGATGTATGGTTTGCCCTACCTACCTATAAGCTGCCCATAGTTCTGTCCATAAAACTTTCTCTTTGACTGATTTGTTGATCATTTTGTTGAACCAAGGAGGCCTAGTCCCGATCTAGCCCTTTGCCTAAAACTATGAAAACTTATTTGTCCAAGTGCCCAATGAATTAGAGACTATGTTTAGGCGTTCCGGCATAGTTTATGAGTTGTTAGTTTGTCTCATGTGTTTTCCCCAAAGTCTGATAGCCTTTTCCCGAAGTTAGAGGGTCTTATACCTCTATGTATGGCTGGAATGTTTGATTTCTATGTATTAATTAGCTTATAGTTATAATTAGCATGATTAATGGCTTGCTATTACATGTTCATGTCTGCTATTAACTAGTTACACTTGAAATCCCTTGTCTTTCACCAACTTATTGTCCATTTAATCCATTTTTCCCAGAGATCCCTTCTATCGTGAATCAAATCGGCCCTACAGCAGCTTTACATCATCACCTCATAAGCTTTCCTTGACCTGTTTGACCCCATAGCCCAATTTATCTACATCTTGTTATCCAGTTTATGTATTTGATCAGTTTTATCCCTCACAAACTTAAAAACTAAAAAAACCAAACACACACTTCATAACTAGCCTAATATCAGAACACCGCAAGTAAACACACCGACATCTTTTACACATATAGAGAGAGCCCTCTCTGAGTCCAGGAAGGCTAGGTCCTTGGGCTCCAAAGCTTGGTTTGATGTTACATCGTCATTTGGCCAGCCAATCGGCCAAATCACGGGACCCTAACATAATGGCGATCACGGTGGGACTTTGAGTCAAAATATCCTAGGTATCCCTTAGGAACTCTTAGATCTCAGTCAAACTTAGAAGAGTAGAATCTGGTTGTCTCACCATCCTAGCAAAATGATGACTCAGCTGTAGGACACTCTTCCAAACCTTAGGATTACATAAAAACTCAAAAAACCCCAAAAACTCCCTTAGATTGGTTTTTGATAGTATTGGTGGTGGACCATACAAATATACCTCAAAACAACTAAAAATCCACCTGGCGACTCCACTAGCCTCCAGTAGGCCTTACTTCTTTGCTAAATTTCAGAATACCATCCGATTTAGCCACCTCATCGCCACCCTAACATAATGGCGATCACGGTGGGACTTTGAGTTAGTGACAATCTAAGGACACCTTAGAACTCTATAAGTCCCTTATTTTCAAGAATACCCGCCTTTAGCCACCTCATCGCCACTCTAACATAATGGCGATCACGGTGGGACATTGAGTCAAAACATCCTAGGTATCCCTTAGGAACTCTCAAAATCTCAGTCAAACTTAGAAGAGTAGAATCTGGTTGTCTCACCATCCTAGCAAAATGATGACTCAGCTGTAGGACACTCTTCCAAACCTCAGGACTACATAAAAACTCAGAAAAACCCCAAAACATTCCCAGATTGGCTTTTTGTCAGTATTGGTGGTGGACCATACAAATATACCTCAAAACAACTAAAAATCCACCTGGCGACTCTACTAGCCTCCAGTAGGCCTTACTACTTTGCTAAATTTGAGAATACCATCCGATTTAGCCACCTCATCGCCACCCTAACATAATGGCGATCACGGTGGGACACTGAGTGATTAAAAGCTTAGTTTCCCTCATCTTTAGAAGCCTTTAAGAATACTATCTGATTGACTTATCCCACTGCTCACTAACATAGTGACACTCACAGTAGGACCTTCCAAGTTAGTGGCAATCTAAGTACAACTTAGTAACTCCCGAAGTCTCAATCAAGCTTAGTAAACTTAGAGATTGTTTGAAGAGTAGAAAATAGCTCTTTCACCATCTTAGCAAAATGATGAGTCAGTTATAGGAAACTCTTCCAAACCTTGTAGGCACATAAAACTCAAAAAACCCCAAAAACACTCCTTTAGATTGGCTTTTGACATTACTGGTGGTGGACCATACAAATATATCTCATAACAACCAATTTTCCACCTGGCGACTCCACTAACTTCTAGTAAGCCTTACTATTTCACCAAACTCTAGGCTACTATCCGATAGACCTATCCCATCACTCACTAACATAGCGGGAGATGGTAAGACATTGAGTACATAATAGTCCAGCAAACTCTTATACACTCTTTGTTCCTTTAGGTACCATAAACAAGCAAGCAGTCCATAGACTCATTTTTTAGAGTAAACTCTTTTTGTTCTCATCACCCTAGCAAAGTGTTGAAACAAGTCTAGGATACTTTAACAAACCATAGGCTGCACATAAAACTCAGAAAATCCAAAAACATTCTCAGAATAGTTATTGTTGGTGGACCATAGCTATCTTCATAAGAACAACCCATTTTTCACCTGGCGACTCCACTAATCCATCCCTTTACTTTTGACCATCCTTCACCTTAGTAAAACTTTAGAAAAACCATTCATCCAGAACATTCACCAATACCATTCTCTCTAAACTCTGGATCTAAAATCTGGCTTCACGAAGAATCAATACCAGATCTCATCCAGACCCAAATCCCCCTATCATAGTAGATGACCCAGAGAAGATTCTGTGGCAAGCTTCTGAAACTGATCATCTAGCTACCGATAGATCCATCCGTAGAACAAGATCTGTACCTAAAACTCGCAATATCCTTCTAGAGTCACCTTCGGAACTAGAGTCATCACAAGCTCTTCCCAGAAGCAAATCATATAGTAAGATAAACTTCGACGATCTTGAACCCCTAAACCCACCACAGAGTCCTATTAGAGAAGCTTCACCCACCACTCCTCCTGATTTCCAGCTTCTTTATCAATTTGGCTCCTATCATCCTAGATCTGCTCAAAACCAGATCACTGGTCCAAGTTCATCGGCTACACCTGGTCAGACCACCACTGTTCAAACCACTTCATTTCAGCCTACTAGTCCTCATCTTGTACATCATCCATTAGCTCCAGTCATGGCAGCCTGGTACGCACCTTTGGTGTTGCCACCGCCCTTGGCTCCTCTCCCAAACAAATATCAAGACAAAATCCCACACTTTACTGGAGAAGACACCACCACACCTCAATAGCATATAAGTAGAATGACTGATGCTTATGAATATCTAGAGGTACAAGACGAGACTGTCAGAATGAGAATATTTGCCCAAAGTCTTGGTGGTGAGCCCAAAGCATGGTTCAAAATCTTAGCTCCAAACAACATCCATTATATCCCCGAACTACATCAAGTCTTCAGAAATAGGTGGGAAATCCGAAGAAACCCCATTCAAATCCTGTCAGAATATAACAATCTTAAACGGGAAAATGGGGAAAGTGTCCAAGCTTATTGTACTAGGTTCAACAGTGTATATAACTCCCTACCACCTCATTTCAAACCTCCACTTGGTCTAGCCTTGGCAAAATTCCCCGAAGGTTTCGATCCGGACATGACATATCATCTGAGAGATAAGGATCCCCCTACCTTGGAGGAAATGCAACAAATAGCTATAAAAGCAGATGCCAACTTAGCTGAAAAAAGAGCTAGAACTAGATCAGAAAGAAAGGTCACATATAGAGATGAGGTCTCCACTTCATCACCTTCCCTAGATACTAGAATAGATGACTTGGTCAAATCCATGGCCAAAATGTGGGAAAAGATCAATGAAAAGGCTCCTGTTAGGGACAACCAGCCAAACCCTCCAATCAGAAACCGAAACCAAAACTTTAGGAGGGAGCAGCCCCAAAACAAACCAAGGGATAATGACCAACAGATCAGGCCACCATTCAATGAAAATTATGTGGAAGAAGATGACAGGGATACAAAAAATCTTGATGAAAGTCATCTAAATCTCGTAGGGTCTGATAATGAAAGCGAGGTATACCTCACAGCTGAAGAACAAGAGTTATGTTCTCCTAATCAAGATGAGACCAACTATGAAGATCTCGACGATCCTGCCATAGACTTTCAAAATGCCATAATAGAGGCTCACCGGCAATATAATCTTAGAAGCAAAAAAAACCAAAACCATTCCAAAAAGAATAGTCCTAACAACACCAAAATCTCTGATAACATATTAAATAAGACCATGGATAGTAGCAAAATTGAGGCCAAAAGGACTGACCAAAACAAAGGTAAGGCCATTCAGACAAGTACTAGCTCAGACACTCCTAGTACCTCCAAAGAAATCCCAAGAGTGACTGTATCAAAAGAAGTCCCAAGCCAAAGTCAGCAAATTAAGAACATAGAAAAGGTTATGTCTGAAAAAGCTGAAACAAATCTGCCTAAGCTACCTACTCCTTTTAGCTTCGAAGGGGAAATTTCCAAAATAAAAATTACCATACCCCTTACAGAGTTAATAACTATAGATAGGTATAGATCTCAAATCTTCAAAGTCTTTGACCTAGAGAGTAAGGCAGATACCTTGAATCTAACTGACGACAAACCCGAGCTTTTATTTGGCCCTAAAGTAGAAGGTGAATATCAAGAAGGAACTATTTCTCCTTTCTATTTAAGCTTAAATATACGGGACAAAATATTACATAATGCCATGTTGGATTTTGGTGCTTCCCATAACCTCATGCCTAAAGCAGTCATGGAAAACCTAGGACTAGAAGTGACTCAACCTTACAAAAACTTGTATTCTTTCGACTCAAGTCAGGTAAAATGTTTAGGTCTGATAAAAAATCTAGATTTTTCCCTAACACAACTACCAGCCAAAAACTTAGTCATGGATGTAGTAGTGGCCGACATCACACCCAAGTATGGGATGCTATTATCAAGAGCATGGGCTGCCAAAATACAAGGTAGCCTTCAAATGGATATGTCATTCGCTACTATCCCAGTTTTCAACCAAACTAGGAGATTATACCGAGAGACTCGCATGAAATACATGGTTAGCAACAGAGATAAGCCAAACAATACCCCCATCTATTCCATTCATTCCAATTTAGATTCTTTTATCCTATACAACGAAGATGGTATAAACAAGCAGATAAAAGAAAACGAAGACATGTCCAAACCATTACTGGATGAAGAAATTGATGACCAAAGTCCCAAGAAACCAGAAAAGCAGCTTAGTATCATGTATGAAAAAGAAACTCTTTGGAGTATAAGCTTTGATGGTTCTTGTGGGAAGACAGGTTCAGGAGCAGGCATCTGGATATACAATACTAAAGAAGGTCATTCTTTTAGATTAGAATTCCAATGTACTAATAACATTGCGGAATACGAAGCCCTTCTCATCGGTCTGCATATGCTTAGAGACTTGGGCGCCAATAGAATATCAGCCCAAGGAGACTCAGAGCTTGTAATCAGGCAAATCAAAGGTGAATATTCGGCAAAGAATCCAAGACTGAGAGAATATAGGAATGCAGCTTTGGATATCCTTAAAACTTTTGAAAAATATGAACTCACCTATATCCCCAGGATTCAAAACAGTCTGGCAAATGAGCTCGCCTTTGCTGCAAGCAATAGCCAAATACCATGTATGAGTGAGCAATATGACATTCAAGTGAAACACCGCCCTAGTGTACCAGATAATATTGACCATTGGCAAATATTCCAAGATGATGATCAAATTGATGATTTCCTACAATCTAGGAATGAGTTTGAAATAACCAAAAAAGACTCAGGAGATGAAGAGAGGAAACCCGGCCTAAGTCAAGACCAAGAGCTAAATCCACCTTTGTGGACAAATCTAAACCTGGTAGACCATCCATGTGACAAGGAGATAGAAGAAGACATTGACCAAAGGGAACTCGAAGTCTTACACTGCGAAAATAACACCATACCCAGAGGGCTCGCACCTTTAGAAGAATTGTTTGACTTTAATGATGTGGCCAAAAAGCCTAAAATGGAATCTACAGAGGATGACATAGAGGAATACAACATAGGAAATCCAGAAGAGCCTAAAAACATTAAACTATCCAAAACCCTCCCACCTAACATAAAACAAAGGTACATAAATCTATTCAAAGAATTTAAAGATGTGTTTGCATGGGGGTACCAGGATTTGAAATCATATGACACCAACATCATCCAACATAAAATTCCCCTCAAAGAAAATCAAAAACCTTTTAAACAAAAGTTAAGAAGGATAAACCCAGTATTATTACCATTGGTTGAAAAGGAAATTAAAAAGATGTATGATGTCGGGATAATAGTATCTCTCCGATACTCTGAGTGGGTCTCAAATTTAGTATCAGTTAGGAAAAAGACTGGTGAAATCAGACTCTGCATAGATTTCCGAAACTTGAATAGGGCATGTTTGAAAGATAACTACCCTCTGCCCAAAATGGACCACATACTTCAGAAGGTAGTAGGCGCTAAAAGAATCTCATTGCTTGATGGTTTTTCTGGTTATAACCAAGTATTGGTTTATCCTACCGATCAGCATAAAACAACTTTCACCACCCCCTGGGGCACTTTTATGTACGTTAAAATGCCTTTCGGACTAATGAATGCTGGCGCCACATTTCAAAGAGCCATGGACATAGATTTCTCAGAAGACATAGGTATTTTCATAGTCATATATCTCGACGATATAACAGTATATTCTAAATCAGATGAAGAACACCTAGCACACTTAAGAAAGGTCTTCAACAAATGCAGGAAGTATGGTTTGTCCCTAAACCCCAAGAAAACACTTTTCGGTCTAGAGGAAGGAAAACTCCTAGGTCACATTATTTCGGAAGAAGGAATTAAAATAGACCCCCAGAGAATCGAAGGTATTTTACAGATAAGTCACCCTAGAAACATAAAGGAGTTACAGTCCTTTATCGGCAAGATAAATTTCTTGAGAAGATTCATCCCAAATCTTGCTGAGCTCTTGAAAGATATCACAAATATGTTAAGAAAGGAGGTCGGGGTTAAATGGACTATAGAAGCCAAAAAATCTTTTGAACTAATTAAAAGGGCTTTAACTGAAACACCAGTATTGATAAGCCCTGACTTCACCAAATATTTTTACATTTTCTCATTTGCCTCAGAACATACAATAGCTGCGGTGTTGTTGCAGAAAAATGTAGCTGGGCAGGAGCAACCCATTGCCTTTTTTAGCAAATCCCTGAGAGATGCTCCCTTGAAATATAACATCATGGAAAAACAGGCATTCGCATTGGTAAAGGCACTAAAGGATTTCCGAGTTTACATCTTACATTCTCATGTCATAGCTTTCGTCCCTAATACTGTCGTCAAGGACATTCTCAACCAAGATCCCGATGGTAAAGGGGGAAAGTGGATTGCTATCATCCTAGAGTATGATTTAGAAATCCGGCCTACTAAACTAGTTAAAGGACAAGGACTTGCGAGACTAATGGCTGAAACCAACCTCCAAGCTTTAGATATAAATTTTGTCGATGCCTTAGAAGAACAAGAAGAGTGCACACTTCCCCCTATCGATCAAACATTTTTGGATTCACCTTGGTATGCAGACATTCTCTATGTATTAACTTATATGAATGCTCCTCCGTCGTTATCAAAAAAAAAAGCAAGATTCCTCAAACAAAAATCTTTAAAGTTTTGCATTATAGATAGTTCTCTGTATTGGAAAAATCCTACTGGTATGCTACTTAAATGTTTGCTCGAGTCTGATGCAGAGAAAATCATGCGGGAAATGCATGAAGGGGAATGTGGAGGTCATCTCTACTGGAAAACTACTGCAAACAAAATCCTTAGAGCCGGTTATTATTGGCCCACCTTGTTCCCCGATACTCACAAACTGGTCATGACCTGCCATAAATGTCAAATTTTTGATGGCAAGAAAAAGCTTCTACCTTTGCCCTTACATCCCATCATAGTTGAAGGACCCTTCCAACAATGGGGTCTAGACTTCATTGGGGAAATTCACCCCTCCTCCTCCGCTCAACATAAATGGATCCTCACAGCCACTGATTACTTTACCAAATGGATAGAAGCCATACCATCTCGGAATGCCACCGATTCAGTCATCATCACGTTCCTAGAAACCAATATCCTATCCAGATTTGGCTGTCCCAAGAAAATCATTACAGATAACGCCGCTGCCTTCTCTTCCAAGAAAATGATAGACTTCTGTCACAAGTATCATATTTCATTAGGGCATTCCACAGCCTATTACCCTCAAGGTAATGGTTTAGCCGAGTCTTCTAACAAAAGCCTAGTCAACATTATCAAAAAACTTCTTGAACAAAATAAAAAAGCATGGCATGGGAAACTAGTACACATTATGGGCTGATAGATTAACTACCAAGAAATCCATAGGTATGTCCCCTTACCAGCTAGTTTATGGTATAGATGCCATTTTCCCAACATCTTTAGGGGTTCCGGTAATGAAACTATTACAAGAAGTCCAAATAGAAGAAAATGACATACAAAGGAGAGTAAACCAGACTATCCATTTACAACAAACCAGAGAAGAAGTTTACCAAAGGGCTCAATTAGCACAAGACAAAATAAAACAGATTTTTGATAGAAGAACTAAGGAAAATGATTTTCAAATTGGAGATAAAGTTTTAAAATGGGATTCTAGAAGAGAAGACAAAGGTAAACATGGCAAGTTTGAAAATTTATGGAAAGGACCTTACATCATCAGCTCAGTCAGTGGAAACAATGCTTTCTTCTTGCAAGAACCTGATGGGACTGAAATTTTTGGGGGTCCTGTGAATGTCAAGAGCTCCATTTTTGAGTTTGAAACACTTTCAGTCATTGTACATACCATTGTTTGAAATATTGAAAAAATAGAAAAGTCAAAAACAGTAAAAGATAGGAAAGTCAAAAACAGTAAAAAGCAGAAAAGAGGGCAAGTGAAGATAGAACAAAGGCCCCATGTTCTAAAAAATAGTCTTTCAGAAAGCGAGCAAGTCTAAATGCCGCTACTAGTGCTCCAATGTCTTGTTCAACTATCTAGCCTAATCATAGCTGAGCATGTTTAAATTTATTTGCTGATAAGTTAGTGAGTGCCAAGATAGTCAACATTGTGTAAGATTGACTTATCACAGAGCTTAGATTAGGGAGAGATTCTGGTTCCACATGCCTAAAACAGAACCAAAGAGAGAAGCAAGGGATGAAAAACACATTGTATATCTTAGCCCCGCTTGTCTATTTCCTTTTGTTGCAAAATAACATTTGTGTGCAGCTTGTCTTTTATGCCGCAAATGCATGACAAATCAGACGGCCTAATCTTGATTTGATCATTTTTAAATTTCATGTTGTAGATTAGAGAATGAAATCCTGTCAAACTGCTTAATCTTGACAGTTGATCTAGTTTTAGGTAGAGAAATGAAGGAGTTCATCAACTTAATCTGAACTCCCGGCAGATATAAGAGTAGAAATAGATAGGTTCATTTTGCAAAAGAAAAATATATATTGTCAAAAGGCTGCTAGTTCAAATGCGCCAAAGAGAAGAAAAAATGTTAGGAAAGATAGTGGGGTAGGTAGAAGTATCATTGATGTTAACCATGCTGTCACTTTTCAGAAATAACATCAAGAGAAGGGTAAATTTCGCGCCAATGGATAAGGCACTGGTCTTCATAAGCCAAAAAATCTGAATTCTGGACACCTCCTGACGAGGAGCTGCCCTCCCCAAATGGAGCTAATGTTAGCCATCAGTATTTTTTACATGTTAGTGATGAATATATCTACAGCTGAGTTTTCTAGAAACTGATTTCCTCATGTCAATATGTCATCCAGAAAACCCTCCTAAAACTTTTTTCGCCCTTCTACTTTTCAGTCCACCCCTGTCGAAATCAAAACCTCATTATCACTATCCTATCTAGCTTCAGCCTTCTTGATCTGCCCATCAGCTTTAAAAGGCAAATCCACGTATGTTTCAAAAGTCTCCCCTATGTTAGGAAGTGGCGCTTTAAGACATTTTACCCTTGGCAATCATCAAAAAGCCAAAAGGCCTCCATCTGCAACAGACCTACCATGACTGACCTCTTACTTTGCAAATTAATTTGACAAGCAGCCCTAAGTCGCGCCACTCACATCCCCTAGATCTCAGCACTGCATAAACCCCAATCTCAAGCTGACTATTAGGTTTTTCACAATGTTCTATGGTTTCTACAAAGGCAGGAAATATAATTTCATCTCATGGAGTAAATGCTTGAATTTACAGTTAGAGGAACAGCTGCTTCTAAATGTAACTTGAGCCTGAGATATGTCTGCAAAATAGAAAGCTACTCATCCAGACTTTACAGCTCTTTCCAGCATGAAAATCACAGTAAGAAAGGGACACCACTGTCTCAGCAAACTGGTAAATTTTCAAGGCCCAGAACCTCCTTCGTTTACAAGCAGAGGGTTAGGGCGCCTCCTTCATCCACAAGCAGAGGGCGCTGGCCAATATTGACTTGGAAGATTGCAAAAGTCCAGGTTTGCTTTGTATTGAACAGTGAAACAATATCTCCAGGTTTTATGAATTTGAGTGATGGTCATAACAGGAATAGAGTTTAAAATATGCTAGCTCAAAGGTAAAAAGAGTCTGGTCTGATAAAGGAAGTCATCTGAAGCTTTCAAATCATGTGAATTGTTGAACTTTAGAAAATCATGTCATCAGCAAACATTCCAATCTTAAGCAGCCTATTTTCCATAAGATCAAATTGAGTAGATGCTGACAAAAATGCCATTACACAGGCAGAAAAAAGTTCTTGGTTTTTCAAAAAGCACTGACCTCCATAGTCACAGAGACTATCTTTCAAGTAATTTGTCATGAGATGACCAAAGCAAATGATAATATCTCAGTCACCCTTAGGACAGTGCAGGGAGACAGTGTTACTTTGGCTAGGGTTTTTGCTGAAACACAGTGATGCTTGCAAGAAGAGATGATAGTGTTGATGTTTTTTAAGTAGTTTGCTTACCATCACATTCAGAGAAAGGCTGTGTCAGATAGATTTGTCAAAAACCTTCAGATACCTTACCTGATGAAGAGCCTCCTCCATGTATGAGCAGATGGCCAAAGCCATTACAGGTTGTTGAAAACTGATTGGTCTAAAAGTGCAGTGAAAGGATGCAAAGAAATTAAGTAGAAGTCATTGCACAGGTAAATGATAGTGTTTATGATACAAAGGTATTGGTTTTCCTATTCAAATGAGATTTCTGTCAAACTATACCTATAGTGGAAGGGAGAAAATATTGGATATATGCATGCATTGATACCAAAAGAAGCAGTTTCTTTAAAGGAAGTGGTTAAATAGTACTCCACTATCACCTACCCAGAAGTTTAAAGGAGCTCTTTTTGAGTGAAACAGAGAAAATATGGTATGAAACACCATGAACAAAAAGAGCTTTTGCCAAGCCTGCTCATCATATAGCCATCAGCAGATTAAGACAGAGTTTCTGGAAATGAGTTTCATTAGGTCTGGGCAGCACTCAAAACCCATGAAGCACTTCACTATTGCAAATCCAATCAAAGGACATCTACTAGCTTCTGTCAAAACCGAACTTAAAAAGAGGAGGCATTTCTGCAAAGCAGGGGAACAGTCAAGACATTTTGTCACAGGTCATTATCCAGTTTTGAAAACTTTGAAATACATGGAAAGAGAACCAGTAGACAGGGCTTTTTGAATTCCATCACCAAGAGGATATCCCCTTTTGAGTTATTGTTCATTATGTTCAAAAAGTCATTCAAAATATGGTCATTGTTTGGATAGTTTAAAAGGAAGCACAACCTTTTATTATTCAAAAGAACAGTGACACAGATAATACACCTATAAGCAAGAAAGTGTGTTGAAAAGATAAGTTTTTCTTAAATCAAAGGTCCAAGAAGAATGAGGCTGCTATTTCAAATTCTTCTGCAACCAGGGGTCCTACAAGTCAGTCTACAGGTTCATCAAGTACAGGAGTGATCTGGCCTATTTTCAGTTTCTGGAGAAAGATTTTGAAATATGTGGACAAAACCAGCCCTGTCCTTCAAAGAACAAAGCAGTTTGCAATTATGTCTCTTGACAGTGTTAGAATAGGTTATGTAAAGAATAGCATCAGCATTACTGTTACAAGAACAAACATGGTCGAAAGGTTATTGAGATGATAAATTCAATACAATTAAAGGAGGTTTTTCCCATGAAGAAATTCGGGACACCATGCTGTTTCATTTTCTATAAAGAAAAATGGGAAAGAAATAACACTGTTCGAAAAGAGGCCTCGCTGTGTTAAAAACGCCCTAGTCCTTTTTGCATGACAAGAAAGGAATGAAAGAACCGTTGAAAACATTTGAAATATCATAAGAGGAAGATTGGAGAGTGAAGGTGTCACTTTTAAAAGGGTTCAGACGAAGCTCCGTGCCTCCATAGCACCGAAAGCAAGGAAAACCCAGTCGAAATTGAAAACTGTTGCACTGAGAAAAGCCGAGCGACGCGCCTGTGTTTTTGCGCGACGCGCCTGGCGGGAGTTTTCAACGGGCCGCCTTTGTTAGCGCGACGCGCCTGTACAGGCCGCCCGACCGCCCGACAGGTCGACCCGACAGGCCACCCAGGGTCATTTTTTCACGACGTGCTGGCTTCAAAAGAGTGTTGCGCAAGTTTTGGAAGGCCCCGGTGCTACTCCGGCCCTGCACGAAGATTGTTCATCAATTTTAAAGGTACTCTCACACATTTTCCCCCTCGGTTTCAAGAAATTGCTTTGAAAATACCCTTGGATTCAAAGCTATGTACATGATAAATGCACTGTTAAGGGTGACTAACGAGAAAAGGGTATTAGACTTTTTACAAACCTCCTCGTTACATTGCATACAAAACTCTAAAAAATGTCACTATACCAGGAAAGTAGCGCTGTTTGCTGTATAGTTTTTGAGGTTTAAAGATGAAATAAAAGGCAGACTGTGTCATTCAAAAAACACCTACAGAGATACTTGGTTTTGAGATTAAGGCCAGTTTGTTTCATCTTCAAAACAATCAAAGGCAGAGGTTTTCCTATAAAGAACTGTGTTTGATTAAAGGGGGTTTGATTAAGCTACCAAATCTTTGATCGCTATTCCAAAAAGAAGCCCTAAAAGGCAAGAGGAGAATTTGGTTATAAAGAAATGTGGTTTACATGTTTAATAGAGTTGTTTTACATCCAAAGTAAGGGCTGTTCTAACATAACCGCAGGTGTTATTTTGAGATGGGGTCTTGCCTTTTTTTTCAAGATAGAAATCCTTTCAAAATTCGGTGAAACCTTTTAAGGCTTTTTCCAAAAACTCACATCTTTGTTCAAACACTACAGTGACTGTTTAACCGAGAGTTGATTGCCTATATGCAAATTGTGGACTATTGACACACTTATACGTGGCAAAGTTTTTTATGATTTCAAAAGTTACCATGGAAAGGGGTAAGAAGTATTGAGTGGCATTTTTAGAACTCACAAGAACAGGGTAATCAAAACAACTCTCACAGCAAACTCCCTCAAGCAATCTGCCCCTCTTCTTCACTACATTATTTCATACTGAGAATTTGTTGACAGAGTTTTTCCAAAGATGAACAGGACACTTTTTTAGGGCAGGTTTTTTGATGGGAAGTTAACATTGGAGACAGAGGTACAGGTGTGGTGGTTGACCTTTTTTCACAAGTAAAGAGGTGTTTTTCCTAAACACTCTGCATTAATATTTCAACTGACCTAAGTCTCTTTTCTCTTCCACTATATGGTTTCTTCTATAGAAGTCTGTTGACAGAGGTATTTTAAAGGTGGAAGAACATTTTTGAAGAGAAGGGTTTTTATAATTAATATTTGTCTTGAAGACCAAATATTGGTGTGTTGATTAACAAATCCACAGGAAAGGTGATTTTTAAATACTGTGCACAGGGAATCTACACATTAGTTTGTCTCATCTTTACACATGGTACCCTATTGAGGAATTTACCTGGCTGAGGTGCATCCAGAGGTGGAGGGTTGTTTTTAAGAAGTGCAGAGGTTGTTTATTCAAAGAAACATTGTTGCAATCTATCCTAACCACATTGTCCATTCTGTCCAAGCAGTATAGTGACCAGTTTCAATCCAGCAGAGCATTTTTACATACAGTGAAGGCAGTTTGCCTCTTCCAAAGTTCGGTCAAGTCAGAATGCCTCCAAAGCAAGATCGCAGGAGCGGTCCACATAAGAGATATGAGCCCATCTCCACAGAAGAAATCAATGCTCACCCATCTATGCTTTTCAATTTCCATGAAGTAGGCTGTCTTGATTTCTGCCAAAAGATAGAAGAAGTCAAGAGTTTTTCTCCACTAACACATTTGTGCGCTTTGAGATTCAAGGACAAACACTTCCAATTGGCGGGTCTTGATTTCAAAATTTCCCCAAGGTATGTGTCCAAGGCTACCAAGATCCCGTATCATGGTGAAAAGTGGTTTAAACAAGCTAATCTTGATTTGGAGGATTATAAACCTTTCATCAAGCCTGAACATAGAGAGGTTGTCACTGCTATCTTCCCTTTTTCATATCTCCTTGACAGTTATGCTCCGCTTATGAAAACCATAATGAAATATTTCACTTGTGAAGGGAGGTTTAACTGAATTTATGGCTACCATGTCCGCTTATTCCTACCATGTCCGCTTATCGATGCATTTTACTGCTGTGCAACTATTGGTTCCTTACTTTTTGTCCAAGAGCATAGAGAAAATGGCAGCTACTGTCCAAAAGAAGGCTCCACCTCAGCAAATCCCTTCTCTCTTTCATTATTCCTTGATCAAGATTATCTTCTTACACCAGCTGGAGAAGAAGAGGGTTTCATGGGATTTATTCATCATCCATTCAGATTTTGCCACTGTCCCTCCTGTTCACGTGTCTCCTACTCAGCCTATCCATCGCCCAGTGCCTTTGTCTAGTAGGCCTACACCAAGAAGACTCAGAATGACTACTGGGCAGTCAAGTCAACAGGGAGAAGGAGAGGGCAGTGAAAAGCAGCAAATTGGAAATGAAGGCCAGCAGCAGATGGATGATGAAGGGCAGCAGGCAGATGATGAAGGACAGCAGGTCCAAGATGAATAGCCACAGGTACACATTGATGAATAGCAAGTTGGGCAAGAAATTGAAGCACCTCTTGAGCCACAAATTGGACAAAACCTTGATGAGGAACAGCAAGCTAAGGCTGCCACCCAAACAGTGACAAAGGTCGCTCCTAGCAAGAGGAAATTTCCCAAAAAGGCATCTTCTATCATGCCAAGGAGGAAAAGCGCTAGATTGGCTTTCAAAGGCAAAAGTAAAATTGGAGAAAGTACAAAGCATGGAGGTGAATTAGCTATTATCCCTATCCAAAGCGATGATAGTGACAATGAGGCCTGCCTCCTTGAAAACCTCCTCACTCACAAAGAAGGGAAAATTGAGGTATTACAGGAAGATCTTCAAAGGGCGAGGAATTTCAACCACTTCTTGGAAGTTGAAAACAAACAGATGAAGTTTCATGCAGCTATTCATGAGGCAAGGGCAATTAAGTATAAGAAAGAGGCAGAAAGGGCGCAAGCGAAAATTGAAGAGCTCATTGGTGAGTTTGATGATGAAGAGGAGGAAGACCACCCTAGGCGGAAGAGGCCTAGGACCATCGGGCTTAGAAGAGCCTTGGAAAAGCAAAGAGCAGAAGAAGAAGCCCATTTCCAAGCCTTTCCTCTCACTGCCCTCCTTGAGCAGGAAATTGAGGAAAACAAAGAAGCATGGCTTGAGAGAGCTAACCAGCATTTGGAAATGAAGCTTGAGAGGGAAAACAGGGATCTTGAGCTACAAAGAAAGAGGACTCTTCACTTTCAGAAGCTAAATCAGTTTTCCAGGCGAAAATTAAAGGTAGCACAAGAGAAATTGAAGAAGTTGAAGGGGAAGCGCCTAGCACGGAAGGAAGGGAAAAGCATATCATCCCTTGATATTTTGGCCTCAGCTTCGGAGCATGTTGCTATGGACCCTTGAGGGTCATGCATGCCAATTTTGGGCCTTTTTCGACAACTTTTTGTTTTTTGGCATTTTTTGGGTTTTTGGCCGAAAACTCATAATTTTGCCATTTCAGTTTGATGAGTTGTAAAGGGAGGAGGATGATACTGATGGATGCCATAATTCCATGAGCAGGTCTCCAGCGATTTTCAGGGCATTTGGAGATCATTCGCCCCCTCAAATTGGCGAAAAATACCCTCTTTTTGCACATTCTGCCCGCCATATCAGCAGTCTGCTATTTTCTGGGTTTTTACACACAGGTACAGTTTTGGATGACTTCTAGGCCTCGGATTGAGATGGTTTCAGTTGCACCGGAAAGTAGACACAGAGAGCTTTCCAGCAAGCCCTCATGAGCCTCATTTCGACATCGGAAAGGCTGCCAATTGCATCCAGCAAGTCAGGGGACCTTTTTCAGGCATAAATATGAAGTATTTTTGTAATTTTTGAACTCCAAAAATCTGCTTTTCGCAAATGTGCGTTAAGTTATTTTTATCATTGCGAAATGATGTAAAGTCAATATAATTTCCGTTTTTAGCAGTTTTTTAGATATTTTGTGGGATATTTTGTGCCTTGGGCTTTGCAAAGCCTCAAGGACAAGTTTAGATATTTTGACTTGGCCAATGGGATAGCTAGTTGCTCCATGAGGTTTTCCTTACTCAAGCCTATTTATTCCATGGTTCTCATTGTAAATCAGAGGCTGAACTTGAGAGAAGAAATAATACATTGGTCATATGAGCTTTGAAGAATACACTTGAGTTATGATTTTTGGACTGCCTCTTGGATGCTTTTGAGGAATGATGAAGGATTGTTGATGGATTCCTTGACATGGTAGAATGGTATAGTGTTTCTTTATATGTTTTTGTCTTCTAGTTTTCATTCATAATACACATTTCTTGCTGCTATAGATCAGTAGAGATTGATTTTGAGATATGCCCATGGAGGCACTTCAAAATCCCTGAATCTTCATAGCTTGATGTTTTCTTCTTCCTTAGTTATGCTAAAGAATTCTTAACTGCTCTTCAGTAACCTAAGGATAATGTTTGCTAGTTTTATTTACAAGTTCTATGCATGTTGAGTAGGATGTATGGTGTGCCCTGCCTACCTATAAGCTGTCCATAGTTCTGTCCATAAAACTTTCTCTTTGACTGATTTGCTGATCATCTTGTTGAACCAAGGAGGCCTAGTCCCGATCTAGCCCTTTGCCTAAAACTATGAAAGCTTGTTTGTCAAAGTGCCCAATGACTTAGAGACTATGTTTAGGCGTTCCGACATAGTTGATGAGTTGTTAGTTTGTCTTATGTGTTTTCCCCAAAGTCTGATAGCCATTTCCCGAAGTTAGAGGGTCTTATACCTCTATGTATGGCTGGAATGTTTGATTTCTATGTATTAATTAGCTCATAGTTGCATTTAGCATGATTAATGGCTTGCTATAACATGTTTATGTCTGCTATAAACTAGTTACCCTTGAAATCCCTTGTCTTTCACCAACTTGTTGTCCATTTAATCCATTTTGCCCAGAGATCCCTTCTACTGGGAATCAAATCGGCCCTACAGCAGCTTTACATCATCACCTCATAGCTTCCTTGACCTGTTTGACCCCATAGCCCAATTTATCTACATCTTGTTATCCAGTTTATGTATTTGATCAGTTTTATCCCTCACAAACTTAAAAACTAAAAAAACAAAAACACACTTCATAACTAGCCTAATATCAGAACACCGCAAGTAAACACACCGACATATTTTTACACATATAGAGAGAGCCCTCTCTGAGTCCAGGAAGGCTAGGTCCTTGGGCTCCAAAGCTTGGTTTGATGTTACATCGTCATTTGGCTAGCCAATCGGCCAAATCACGGGACCCTAACATAATGGCGATCACGGTGGGACCTATTGAGTACATGACAGTCTAGCAAACTTTTATAGGCTCCTTAGTCCTTCAAATTTTAAACTTAAACCATCAGCCTATAGAATAATTTAGTGTAAACTCTCTGTTTCACCATCTTAGCAAAGTGATGAATCAGGTTTATAACGCTCTTACATCCTAGGCTGCACATAAAACTCAGAAAAAACCACAAAAAACTCCCTTAGATTGGTTTTTGTCAAAGTACTGGTGGTGGACCATACATATATACCTCAAAACAATAGACATTCCACCTGGCGACTCCACTAACTTCTAGTAGACCTTACTGTTTTACCAAACTCTAGGCTACTATCTGATAGACCTATCCCATCGCTCACTAACATAGCGGGAGATGGTGGGACACTGAGTACATAATAGTCCAGCAAACTCTTATAGACTCTTTGGTCCTTTAGGTACCATAAACAAGCAAGCAGTCCCTAGACCCATTTTTTAGAGTAAACTCTTTTTGTTCTCATCACCCTAGAAAAGTGTTGAAACAAGTCTAGGATACTTTAACAAACCATAGGCTGCACGTAAGACTCAGAAAATCCAAAAACATTCTCAGATTAGTTACCGGTGGTGGACCATAGCTATCTTCACAAAAACAACCCATTTCCACCTGGCGACTCCACTAATCCATCCCTTTTATTTTTGACCATCCTTCGCCTTAGTAAAGCTTTAGAAAAACCACTCATCCAGAACATTCACCAATACCATTCTCTCTAAACTCTAGATCTGAAATCTGGCTTCACGAAGAATCAACACCAGATCCCATCCAGACCCAAATCCCCCTATCATAGTAGATGACCCAGAGAAGATTCTGTGGCAAGCTTCCGAAACTGATCATCTAGCTACTGGTAGATCCACCCATAGAACAAGATCTGTACCTAAACACCACACCATCCTACTAGATTCACCTTTGGAACTAGAGTCATCACAAACTCTTCCCAGAAGAAAATCATATAGTAAGATAAACTTTGACTATCTTGAACCCCTAAACCCACCACAGAGTCCTAGTAGAGAAGCTTCACCTACCACTCCTCCTGATTTCCAGCTTCTTTATCAGTTTGGCTCCTATCATCCCAGATCTGCTCAAAACTAGATCACTAGTCCAAGTTCATCCGCCACACCTGGTCAAACCACCACTGTTCAAACCACTTCATTTCAGCCCACTAGTCCTCATCTTGTACATCATCCACTAGCTCCAGTCATGGCAGCCTGGTACGCACCTTTGGTGTTGCCACCGCCTTTAGCTCCTCTCCCAAACAAATATCAAGACAAAATCCCACACTTTACTGGAGAAGACACCACCACACCTCAACAGCATATAAGTAGAATGACTGATGCTTATGAATACCTAGAGGTACAAGACGAGACTGTCAGAATGAGAATATTTGCCCAAAGTCTTCGTGGTGAACCTAAAGCATGGTTCAAAAGCCTAGCTCCAAACAGCATCCATAATATCCCCGAACTGCATCAAGTCTTCAGAAATAGGTGGGAAATCCGAAGAAACCCCATTCAAATCCTGTCAGAATATAACAATCTAAAACGGGAAAATGAGGAAAGTGTCCAAGCTTACTGTACTAGGTTCAACAGTGTATATAACTCCCTCCCACCTCATTTCAAACCTCCACTTGGTTTAGCTTTGGCAAAATTTCCCGAGGGGTTTGATCCGGACATGACATATCATCTGAGAGACAAGGATCCCCCTACCTTAGAGGAAATGCAACAAATAGCTATAAAAGCAGATGCCAACTTAGCTGAAAAAAGAGCTAGAACTAGATAAGAAAGAAAAGTCACCTATAGAGATGAGGTCTCCACTTCATCACCTTCCCTAGATCCCCGAATAGATGACTTAGTCAAATCCATGGCTAAAATGTGGGAAAAGATAAATGAAAAAGCTCCTGTTAGGGACAACCAGCCAAACCCTCCAAACAGAAACCAGAACCAGAACTTTAGGAGGGAGCAGCCCCAAAACAGACCAAGGGAAAATGACCAACAGATTAGGCCACCATTCAATGAAAATTATGTGGAAGAAGATGACAGGGATACAGAAAATCTTGATGAAAGTCATCTAAATCTCGTAGGGTCTGATAATGAAAGTGAGGTATACCTCACAACGGAAGAACAAGAGTTATGTTATCCTAATCAAGATGAGACCAACTATGAATATCTCGACGATCTTGCCATAGACTTTCAAAATGCCATAATAGAGGCTCACCGGCAATATAATCTTAGAAGCAAAAAAAACCAAAACCATTCCAAAAAGAATAGTCCTGACAATACCAAAATCTCTGATAACATCTTAAATAAGACCATGGATAGTAGCAAAATTGAGGCCAAAAGGACTGACCAAAACAAAGGTAAGGCCATTCAGACAAATACTAGCTCAGACACTCCTAGTACCTCCAAAGAAACCCCAAGGGTGACTATATCAAAAGAAGTCCCAAGCCAAAGTCAGCAAATTAAGAACATAGAAAAGGTTATGTCTGAAAAAGCTGAAACAAATCTGCCTAAGCTACCTACTCCTTTCAGCTTCGAAGGGGAAATTTCCAAAATAAAAATTACCATACCCCTTACTGAGCTAGTAACTGTAGACAGGTATAGATCTCAAATCTTCAAAGTCCTCGATCTAGAGAGCAAGGCAGATACCTTGAATTTAACTGATGACAAACCCGAGCTCTTATTTGGCCCTAAAGTAGAAGGTGAATACCAAGAAGGATCTATTTCTCCTTTCTATATAAGCTTAAATATACGGGACAAAATATTAGATAATGCCATGTTAGATTCTGGTGCTTCCCATAACCTCATGCCTAAAGCAGTCATGGAAAACATAGGACTGGAAGTGACCCAACCTTACAAAAACCTGTATTCTTTTGACTCAAGTCAGGTCAAATGTTTAGGTCTGATAAAAAATATAGATTTTTCCCTAACACAACTACCAGCCAAAAACTTAGTCATGGATGTAGTAGTGGCCGATATCACACCCAAGTATGGAATGCTACTATCAAGAGCATGGGCTGCCAAAATACAAGGTAGCCTTCAAATGGATATGTCATTCGCTACTATCCCAGTTTTCAACCAAACTAGGAGATTATACCGAGAGACTCGCATGAGATACATGGTTAGCAACAGAGATAAGCCAAACAATACCCCCACCTATTCCATTCATTCCAATTTAGATTCTTTTATCCTATACAACGAAGATGGTATAAACAAGTAGATAAAAGAAAATGAAGACATGTCCAAACCATTACTGGATGAAGAAATTGATGACCAAAGTCCCAAGAAACCAGAAAAGCAGCTTAGTATCATGTATGAAAAGGAAACTCTTTGGAGTATAAGCTTTGATGGTTCTTGTGGGAAGACAGGTTTAGGAGCAGGCATCTGGATACACAATACTAAAGAAGGTCATTCTTTTAGATTAGAATTCCAATGTACTAATAACATTGCGGAATACGAAGCCCTTCTCATCGGTCTGCATATGCTTAGAGACTTGGGCGCCAATATAATATCAGCCCAAGGAGACTCTGAGCTTGTAATCAGGCAAATCAAAGGTGAATATTCGGCAAAGAATCCAAGACTGAGAGAATATAGGAATGCAGCTTTGGATATCCTTAAAACTTTTGAAAAATATGAACTCACCTATATCCCTAGGATTCAAAACAGTCTGGAAAATGAGCTCGCCTTTGCTGCAAGCACTAGCCAAATACCATGTATGAGTGAGCTATATGACATCCCAGTGAAACACCGCCCTACTATACCAGATAATCTTGACCATTGGCAAGTATTCCAAGATGATGATCAAATTGATGATTTCCTCCAATCTAGAAATGAGTTTGAGATAACCAAAACAGACTCAGGAGATGAAGAGAGGAAACCCAACATAAGCCAAGACCAAGAGCTAAACCCACCTTTATGGACCAATCTAAACCTGGTAGACCATCCATGTGACAGGGAGATAGAAGAAGACATTGACCAAAGAGAACTTGAAGTCTTACACTGCGAAAATGACACCATACCTAGAGGGCTCGCACCTTTAGAAGAATTGTTTGACTTTAATGACGTGGCCAAAAAACCTAAGATGGAATCTACAGAAGATGACATAGAGGAATACAACATAGGAAGCCCAGAAGAGCCGAAAAACATTAAACTATCCAAAACCCTCCCACCTAACATAAAACATAGGTACATAAATCTGTTCAAAGAATTTAAAGATGTGTTCGCATGGGGGTACCAAGATTTGAAATCATATGATACCAGCATCATCCAACATAAAATTCCCCTTAAACAAAACCAAAAGCCTTTTAAACAGAAGTTAAGAAGGATAAACCCGATATTACTCCCATTGGTTGAAAAGGAAATTAAAAAGATGTATGATGCCGGGATAATAGTATCTCTCCGATATTCTGAGTGGGTCTCAAATTTAGTATCAGTTAGGAAAAAGACTGGTGAAATCAGACTCTGCATCGATTTCCGAAACTTGAATAGGGCATGTTTGAAAGATAACTACCCTCTGCCCAAAATGGACCACATACTTCAGAAGGTAGTAGGCGCTAAAAGAATCTCATTGCTTGATGGTTTTTCTGGTTATAACCAAGTATTGGTTTATCCTACCGATCAACATAAGACAGCTTTCACCACCCCTTGGGGCACTTTTATGTACGTTAAAATGCCTTTTGGACTAATGAATGCTGGCGCCACATTTCAAAGAGCCATGGACATAGCCTTCTCAGAAGACATAGGTGTTTTTATAGTCATATATCTTGACGATATAACAGTATATTCTAAATCAGATGAAGAACACCTAGCACACTTAAGAAAAGTTTTCAACAAATGCAGAAAATATGGTTTATCCCTAAACCCCAAGAAAACACTTTTCGGTCTAGAGGAAGGAAAAATCCTAGGTCACATTATTTCGGAAGAAGGAATTAAAATAGACCCCCAGAGAATCAAAGGTATCTTACAGATAAGTCACCCCAGAAACATAAAGGAGTTACAGTCCTTTATCGGAAAGATAAATTTCTTAAGAAGATTCATCCCAAACCTTGCTGAACTCCTGAAAGATATCACAAATATGTTAAAAAAGGAGGTCGGGGTTAAATGGACTATAGAAGCCAAAAAATCTTTTGAACTAATTAAAAGGGCCTTAACTGAAACATCAATATTGATAAGCCCTGACTTTACCAAAGATTTTTACATTTTTTCATTTGCCTCAGAACACACAATAGCTGCGGTGTTGTTGCAAAAAAATGCAGCTGGGCAAGAGCAACCCATTGCCTTTTTTAGCAAATCCCTGAGAGATGCTCCCTTGAAATATAACATCATGGAAAAATAGGCATTCGCATTGGTAAAGGCACTAAAGGATTTTCGAGTTTACATCTTGCATTCTCATGTCATAGCTTTTGTCCCTAATACTGTCGTCAAGGACATTCTGAACCAAGATCCTAATGGTAAAAGGGGAAAGTGGATTACTATCATCCTAGAGTATGACTTAGAAATCCGGCCTACCAAACTAGTTAAAGGACAAGGACTTGCGAGACTAATGGCTGAAACCAACCTCCAAGCTTTAGATATAAATTTTTTCGATGCCTTAGAAGAACAGGAAGAGTGCACACTTCCCCCTATCGATCAAACATTTTTGGATTCACCGTGGTATGCAGACATTCTTTATGTATTAACTTATATGAATGCTCCTCCGACTTTATCAAAAACAAAAGCAAGATTCCTTAAACAAAAATCTTTAAAGTTTTGCATTATAGATAGTTCTCTATATTGGAAAAATCCTACTGGTATGCTGCTTAAATGTTTGCTTGAGTCTGATGCAGAAAAAATCATGCGAGAAATGCACGAAGGGGAATGTGGAGGTCATCTCTACTAGAAAACTACTGCAAACAAAATCCTTAGAGCTGGTTATTATTGGCCTACCTTATTCCCTGATACTCACAAACTAGTTATGACATGCCATAAATGTCAAATTTTTGATGGCAAGAAAAAGCTTTTACCTTTTCCCTTACATCCCATTATAGTTGAAGGACCCTTCCAGCAATGGGGTTTAGATTTCATTGGGGAAATTCACCCCTCCTCATCCGCTCAACATAAATGGATCCTCACAGCCACTGATTACTTTACCAAATGGATAGAAGCCATACCTTCCCGGAACGCCACCGATTCAGTCATCATCAAGTTCCTGGAAACCAATATCCTATCCAGATTTGGCTGTCCCAGGAAGATCATTACAGATAACGCCGCTGCCTTCTCCTCCAAAAAAATGATAGACTTTTGTCACAAGTATCATATTTCATTAGGACATTCCACAGCCTATTACCCTCAAGGTAATGGTTTAGCCGAGTCCTCTAACAAAAGCCTAGTCAACATTATCAAAAAACTTCTTGAACAAAATCAAAAAGCATGGCATGGGAAACTAGTACACGCCTTATGGGCTGACAGATTAACCACCAAGAAATCCATAGGTATGTCTCCTTACCAGCTAGTTTATGGTATAGATGCCATTTTCCCAACATCTCTAGGGGTTCCAGTAATGAAACTATTACAAGAAGTCCAAATAGAAGAAAATGACATGCAAAGGAGAGTAAATCAGACTATCCATTTACAACAAACTAGAGAAGAAGTTTACCAAAGGGCTCAGTTAGCACAAGACAAAATAAAACAGATTTTTGACAGAAGAACTAAGGAAAATGATTTTCAAATTGGAGATAAAGTTTTGAAATGGGATTCTGGAAGAGAAGACAAAGGTAAACATGGCAAGTTTGAAAATTTATGGAAAGGGCCTTACATCATCAGCTCAGTCAGTGGAAATAATGCTTTCTTCTTACAAGAACCTGATGGGACTGAAATTTTTGGGGGTCCTGTGAATGGCAGGACATTAAAGCATTATTTTTGTCAGGAGCTCCATTTCTGAGTTTGAAACACTTTCATTCATTGTACATACCATTGTTTGAAATATTGAAAAATAGAAAAGTCAAAAACAGTAAAAGAGAGAAAAGTCAAAAACATTAAAAGATAGAAAAGAGGGCAAGTGAAGATAGAACAAAGCCCCATGTTCCAAAAAATAGTCTTTCGGAAAGCGAGCAAGTCAAAATGCCGCTACTAGTACTTCAATGTCTTGTTCAGCTATCTAGCCTAATCATAGCTGAGCATGTTTAAATTTATTTGCTGATAAGTTAGTGAGTACAAAAGATAGTCAACATTGTGGTAGATTGACTTACCGCGAGCTGGGATTAGGAGAGACTGTTCCACATGACCAAACAACCAGCATATGATGAAAACACATTAGACATCTTAGCTCGCTTTTGTCTATTTCTTTTGTTTGTAGGAATAACATTTGTGTATCTGTCTTTATGTCATAAATGCATGGACAAATCGACTGCCTAATCCCGATTTGATCATTTTTGAATTTCATGTTGTAGATTAGAAAATGAAATCCTGTCAAACTGCTTAATCTTGACAGTCGATCTAGTTTTAGGTAGAGAAATGAAGGAGTTCATCAGCTTAATCTGAACTCCCGGCAGATATAAGGGTAGAAATAGATAGGTTCATTTTGCAAAAGAAAAATATATATTGTCAAAAGGCTGCTAGTTCAAATGCGCCAAAGAGAAGAAAAAATGTTAGGAAAGATAGTGGGGTAGGTAGAAGTATCATTGATGTTAACCATGCTGTCACTTTTCAGAAATAACATCAAGAGAAGGGTAAATTTCGCGCCAATGGATAAGGCACTGGTCTTCATAAGCCAAAAAATCTGAATTCTGGACACCTCCTGACGAGGAGCTGCCCTCCCCAAATGGAGCTAATGTTAGCCATCAGTATTTTTTACATGTTAGTGATGAATATATCTACAGCTGAGTTTTCTAGAAACTGATTTCCTCATGTCAATATGTCATCCAGAAAACCCTCCTAAAACTTTTTTCGCCCTTCTACTTTTCAGTCCACCCCTGTCGAAATCAAAACCTCATTATCACTATCCTATCTAGCTTCAGCCTTCTTGATCTGCCCATCAGCTTTAAAAGGCAAATCCACGTATGTTTCAAAAGTCTCCCCTATGTTAGGAAGTGGCGCTTTAAGACATTTTACCCTTGGCAATCATCAAAAAGCCAAAAGGCCTCCATCTGCAACAGACCTACCATGACTGACCTCTTACTTTGCAAATTAATTTGACAAGCAGCCCTAAGTCGCGCCACTCACATCCCCTAGATCTCAGCACTGCATAAACCCCAATCTCAAGCTGACTATTAGGTTTTTCACAATGTTCTATGGTTTCTACAAAGGCAGGAAATATAATTTCATCTCATGGAGTAAATGCTTGAATTTACAGTTAGAGGAACAGCTGCTTCTAAATGTAACTTGAGCCTGAGATATGTCTGCAAAATAGAAAGCTACTCATCCAGACTTTACAGCTCTTTCCAGCATGAAAATCACAGTAAGAAAGGGACACCACTGTCTCAGCAAACTGGTAAATTTTCAAGGCCCAGAACCTCCTTCGTTTACAAGCAGAGGGTTAGGGCGCCTCCTTCATCCACAAGCAGAGGGCGCTGGCCAATATTGACTTGGAAGATTGCAAAAGTCCAGGTTTGCTTTGTATTGAACAGTGAAACAATATCTCCAGGTTTTATGAATTTGAGTGATGGTCATAACAGGAATAGAGTTTAAAATATGCTAGCTCAAAGGTAAAAAGAGTCTGGTCTGATAAAGGAAGTCATCTGAAGCTTTCAAATCATGTGAATTGTTGAACTTTAGAAAATCATGTCATCAGCAAACATTCCAATCTTAAGCAGCCTATTTTCCATAAGATCAAATTGAGTAGATGCTGACAAAAATGCCATTACACAGGCAGAAAAAAGTTCTTGGTTTTTCAAAAAGCACTGACCTCCATAGTCACAGAGACTATCTTTCAAGTAATTTGTCATGAGATGACCAAAGCAAATGATAATATCTCAGTCACCCTTAGGACAGTGCAGGGAGACAGTGTTACTTTGGCTAGGGTTTTTGCTGAAACACAGTGATGCTTGCAAGAAGAGATGATAGTGTTGATGTTTTTTAAGTAGTTTGCTTACCATCACATTCAGAGAAAGGCTGTGTCAGATAGATTTGTCAAAAACCTTCAGATACCTTACCTGATGAAGAGCCTCCTCCATGTATGAGCAGATGGCCAAAGCCATTACAGGTTGTTGAAAACTGATTGGTCTAAAAGTGCAGTGAAAGGATGCAAAGAAATTAAGTAGAAGTCATTGCACAGGTAAATGATAGTGTTTATGATACAAAGGTATTGGTTTTCCTATTCAAATGAGATTTCTGTCAAACTATACCTATAGTGGAAGGGAGAAAATATTGGATATATGCATGCATTGATACCAAAAGAAGCAGTTTCTTTAAAGGAAGTGGTTAAATAGTACTCCACTATCACCTACCCAGAAGTTTAAAGGAGCTCTTTTTGAGTGAAACAGAGAAAATATGGTATGAAACACCATGAACAAAAAGAGCTTTTGCCAAGCCTGCTCATCATATAGCCATCAGCAGATTAAGACAGAGTTTCTGGAAATGAGTTTCATTAGGTCTGGGCAGCACTCAAAACCCATGAAGCACTTCACTATTGCAAATCCAATCAAAGGACATCTACTAGCTTCTGTCAAAACCGAACTTAAAAAGAGGAGGCATTTCTGCAAAGCAGGGGAACAGTCAAGACATTTTGTCACAGGTCATTATCCAGTTTTGAAAACTTTGAAATACATGGAAAGAGAACCAGTAGACAGGGCTTTTTGAATTCCATCACCAAGAGGATATCCCCTTTTGAGTTATTGTTCATTATGTTCAAAAAGTCATTCAAAATATGGTCATTGTTTGGATAGTTTAAAAGGAAGCACAACCTTTTATTATTCAAAAGAACAGTGACACAGATAATACACCTATAAGCAAGAAAGTGTGTTGAAAAGATAAGTTTTTCTTAAATCAAAGGTCCAAGAAGAATGAGGCTGCTATTTCAAATTCTTCTGCAACCAGGGGTCCTACAAGTCAGTCTACAGGTTCATCAAGTACAGGAGTGATCTGGCCTATTTTCAGTTTCTGGAGAAAGATTTTGAAATATGTGGACAAAACCAGCCCTGTCCTTCAAAGAACAAAGCAGTTTGCAATTATGTCTCTTGACAGTGTTAGAATAGGTTATGTAAAGAATAGCATCAGCATTACTGTTACAAGAACAAACATGGTCGAAAGGTTATTGAGATGATAAATTCAATACAATTAAAGGAGGTTTTTCCCATGAAGAAATTCGGGACACCATGCTGTTTCATTTTCTATAAAGAAAAATGGGAAAGAAATAACACTGTTCGAAAAGAGGCCTCGCTGTGTTAAAAACGCCCTAGTCCTTTTTGCATGACAAGAAAGGAATGAAAGAACCGTTGAAAACATTTGAAATATCATAAGAGGAAGATTGGAGAGTGAAGGTGTCACTTTTAAAAGGGTTCAGACGAAGCTCCGTGCCTCCATAGCACCGAAAGCAAGGAAAACCCAGTCGAAATTGAAAACTGTTGCACTGAGAAAAGCCGAGCGACGCGCCTGTGTTTTTGCGCGACGCGCCTGGCGGGAGTTTTCAACGGGCCGCCTTTGTTAGCGCGACGCGCCTGTACAGGCCGCCCGACCGCCCGACAGGTCGACCCGACAGGCCACCCAGGGTCATTTTTTCACGACGTGCTGGCTTCAAAAGAGTGTTGCGCAAGTTTTGGAAGGCCCCGGTGCTACTCCGGCCCTGCACGAAGATTGTTCATCAATTTTAAAGGTACTCTCACACATTTTCCCCCTCGGTTTCAAGAAATTGCTTTGAAAATACCCTTGGATTCAAAGCTATGTACATGATAAATGCACTGTTAAGGGTGACTAACGAGAAAAGGGTATTAGACTTTTTACAAACCTCCTCGTTACATTGCATACAAAACTCTAAAAAATGTCACTATACCAGGAAAGTAGCGCTGTTTGCTGTATAGTTTTTGAGGTTTAAAGATGAAATAAAAGGCAGACTGTGTCATTCAAAAAACACCTACAGAGATACTTGGTTTTGAGATTAAGGCCAGTTTGTTTCATCTTCAAAACAATCAAAGGCAGAGGTTTTCCTATAAAGAACTGTGTTTGATTAAAGGGGGTTTGATTAAGCTACCAAATCTTTGATCGCTATTCCAAAAAGAAGCCCTAAAAGGCAAGAGGAGAATTTGGTTATAAAGAAATGTGGTTTACATGTTTAATAG
>JAXQQM020083424.1:0-21091 GCA_034641835.2 Pinus albicaulis | reverse complement strand
TGTGTTCGGTTGTTTTACTATAACGGTGTTGTACACATTTCCTCCTCCATTCGTCCACGACACGAGTAATTTTTTAATCTATTTCAATGTCTTTGCGGTCAAAAACCCCCCATAGCCGTGCCATCTTCCCCACCGAAATACATTGTCCAAAGGTTTAAAACCCGCATTTTAAATATATCGGGCCGAAGCCCCCAAGTCCTAAGCCCCTCCCCTTGTTACTGTCATACAACCCGAGCCTCAGGACCACAGGCCAAAAGAAAGAGGGGAGCTTATCGTTTGTGTTTCGGGCGCGATATCCACCGTCCGATCTAATAAAACCAACGGAAGTAACTTATACGAAAGGGCCCGCGCGCATCCAAATGGGTGGTATTTCATGGCCCACCATTTTAACCGCCTCGATGCAAGCGCAACCGAATTGATCTTGTTCCGAAGTCGAACGACTGACCTGAACCAACATCTCAAGTCCTGCTCCCGATCGCAATCAGAACTCCCAAAGTGTGTTATCCTGGCCTCCCCGCTCCATCTTCCGATTGCGATCCCCGATTCAAGTCCCACTCCCTGCGGTCGTGTCATCATAATGCATCAGTGTACACCGTGTTCCTCCTACATCATCCACATGTTCCGGTGACGTGTCATATTTTATGAACCTTTGCCCCGTTCGTTTATCATCGCCTCATTGTATTCTGCATTGTTACCCTCCATTTCTCCATTATTTTTATGCATTTCCTGTCACCCTGCGTTTTCTCAGCATTTTGCCTAGTCCATATCCCTGATTTCATGGCCGTTGTCGCATCCACACCCCATGTCACCAAGTCAATTTTCTCTAATGGTTTGCGGGTTTTGCAGGTTTTAAAACGACTCAGCTGGTGCTTTAACTTGCCGCCTCCATTGCTAAGATCTGAAGGACATATTTTAGCTGGAGAAATTAAAGAAAGAAGCTGAGGGTAGGTAGGAGAGGTGACCGCCATTAAAGAAGACATAGATGTGGATTCTCAGAACTCTCCAGATAATTTCACCCCCGCATTAAAGATCCAGGATTCAAATTTGAAGCCAGGGGTCGAGAGTACAGTACTGAAATAAAGATTGTTCCAAATCTCTTACGGCAACAGATCTCCCCTTAGCCGCGGGCAGCATATTGCATATATTTTATTATTCCTGTCTTGTTTATAAAGAGATTTTTTATCTCCCAGCATTTATTTCTTTAGATAGACTGTTAGGTATATTCATTTATAGTCAGTCATTCATAGAGAAGGCGCGAATGTTTTCCGCCATTTTGGTTCAAACTGAGTCATTAATTGTGCCTCGTCTCCCTCCTCCTCTAGAAGTTTCTGTCTTCTCTATAAATACTCAGAAATAAGATTTTTGAAAGGTTCCAGATTTCTGTCAGCAGACTGTGCAGCGAGAAGGCTTCTGTATACATTTTGTAACATTTCTGTATGAAGTTTCAGAGCCCGTAGGGTCTCAGTGAGGAGGGGTTATAACTGTATTGAGGATTCTGGTCTTTGATATCTCACAGTATGTAATTTCTCTCATGTGTTAATACAATATCTCTTTTCATACTATTTATCTTCTTGTATCATGTTCTAGAATGCGAGTGGCTCACTAGTTTGCAGTAAGGATTCATCTTAAGTGGTGCCCTTTTTGGAATTAGTTAAGCGCTTTAAATAGGCCTAGTCATGATATACTGTTCCATGCTCACTCTTTTCATACTTTCTGCTATATTAGTTGCATGAGGAGGGTGCTTTTAAAACGCCATTGTCATATAAGGATTCGTAAATTGGTGTGCCCTTATATGGTTCTGTTGTGTATCTGGGTATCAGTCTCATGTCAACTAATATCTCCTTATGTTTCCTCACTGCACTCACTTCCTGATATCTGATTTCTGTGATATATTATTTGAATCGGCCCTCTTTACAGTAAGCGGTCTCTTAACTGTCTGATGCTTTCACGCTGAAGTTCTACATTGTGTCCCTACATTATTCTTATCTTTGTATCAGCTTCTGAGAGAGATTGGTCCCATTCAAATCTGATTTCCTTGTTTAGAACAAGAGATAGTAAGCGAGTTCTTGGACTGACAACCCAAACTAAAAGGGACTCCTTGCTATATTAAGATGTCCTAGGCACTGGTCTATGGCAACTCTAGGCTGTCTCTAGGGGGGTGACAAAATCATCCACAACATCTTTCTGGCGCCGTTGCCGGGGAACGAATTCAAGAATATCTGTTTCCCTGGGTTCGACATCTCATATTCACTCTCTAATCAGGTGAGCACGGAGAGCTGAAGAGTTGCAGATTTCTCACCTTGGCGACTCCACTGGTCTTTATTTGATAAATTTTATTGGAAGTCCTGGCTTCCCGGAAGCCCCATTTGAGGTCAGATACCTCACAGCCGAAAACACCTGTCTCTGACCTGGAGAAGATCATTCACAGAAGAGTTTGGAAAGAGAAGAAGCCAGCTCGTGATTGAAAATCCTGAATATTCTGTTGAAGATTATCCTTCTTCTTCTCAAGAAATCACAGTAGAAAATCCCGACTCCACTGGTCTTTATTTGTTAAATCTATTTGCAGTCCCGACTCTACTGGGAAGAAACAATAGCCTTGATTTGGAAAATCACTGTGGTGGATAGTAAGATCTTAAACCATCCACCTGGCGACTCCACAGTTCCTGAATAATTAAAAGACCCCACTGGTGGAAGACTCTGAGTAGCTTGCAAAATGCATCCGAATTTTATAGCAGAGTGCAGAGATGAAATATCACGTGGCTTGGAAAAAATGGAAGTGGAGGACCTTCCACGGATCACCCTTCTCATCCCAGGTTGCACGCCCGTGCTTAAGAAAATCCTTTTAAGAGTGATGATTGAAAGATATGAAGCTGAGATCAAACTCTTGCAATCACAAGAACAAACCCAAGACGTGGATAATGAGCAAGACATGTATCATGCTTTAAAACCTATGGAAGATGAGGAAGAAAGTGATCAGAAACCGTCTGATTGCTTACCTACATCTTGTATTATGCTGATCAGAGAGTATCACGATCTAATAGCAATGGAAAATAGGGAGCGCTGCCTCGAAGAAGCAAAAGACCACATAGAAGGGGCAGAATCTGATGTAAAAGAAGAGCCTCAAGAGAACATCCCGCCTCCTAATCAGCTAGTACAAGAAAAGGAGAGCTGCTGCTCTTCTGCACAAAGGAACACAAAGCAATCATCCCCTTTGACAGAAGATGAGGTTGATCAGAAATTAAATCAGCAGTTCACCTCAGAAGTCTTTTACAGAACAGATTCCCTTGCTCACTCGTCCATTGAGTTTGATAATTTGGATCCAGAAAGCTCCTCTGAGAATCAAGATGAAGAAGGACCTGCTGAGAATCCAACAGGTTTGATTGGTGACATTGCTTATGACTGCGACTTTCCTAGTTATGATTTATTTGATGATGATTGTTTCCAGAGAGAAGCTGAGTCTGCAGAACCATCATCAGTAGACCCATGGGAGGAAAGTCAGGGCCGACAATCTCAGAATAGTAATGAAACCAGTCAGCCCATCTATGATACGAATGAGGAGAGCCATGATAGTATAATAACAGATGAAGATTCCTTGGATCCTCATTTTTCTTTAACACAGACCATCAGCGAGACTGGAAGCCAGCAGCTTTCCTTTTCAAGAAAGGAGGAAGGAAACTCGGGGGAAGACTTTAATCCGTGGAACGAAGAAATCAGGTTGCTGGAGATTATGTTGAAAAAATATGATTCAATACAGGAAGGAGGGGAGGGGAGCCAAGAAGAGATTCTTGAGCAAGATGAAAACAACGAGCTTTCTCTTGAAAAAGAGGAGATAATGGGGCAAGCCCCTGCTCAAGAATGCATAAATTTTTTCATAGAGCTCAGCACAGCAGAGCAGAATATACCAGAGCTCCAAAAGGACTCAGCTCCAGTACGCAATAAGTCCTCCAGTTTAGAGAATGAAGGAGATTCTCTCTCTCAAAAGAGTCTTCTTCTTGATCCAGTGAAAGGAGATAAAATCCTGGTTGAAGCCTGCTTGCCAAACACTTTTGACCAGGTATCATTTTATGATCCTTATGCTCATTTTTTGCAGACATTTGAAGAAGGATCAAGGGTCTTTTCTAGCAGTATGTTGCCAGCAGAGAGAAAAATTTTCAAAGCTGCTATTGTGGAACAAAAAAGGGAGACCCCACTGCCTTTCAAAATACAAAAAGGAGATGATCAGGCTTTCGAGAGCCACATTGAAGATGCAGTGGAAAGTGCAAAAATCAAAGCTGCCCAGGATGAAGACAGCAGTGGGCAAATTAACTTCCAGACAAAAGAAAGGCCAGACATAGAGGTTGACAGCATCAAAAAACTAATGACGAAGGTGCCTCGGAAACAGCAGATACCAACAAGAAAGCAAAGAAAATTAGGCAATGGAAAAACAAGAACAGAATATGAAAGCAGAGCTGGAGGCAAATTGCAAAACAAAATATGCAAACACAGAAGGGTACAGTTGAATAGTAATGCAACTAATGGACACCAGCAAAGCAGAGTATGGGACCCGGGAGGACAAGACAGCCTGGTGTATTATATTGTACACTAGTTTTCTTTTTGTTTCATCATTCTTTGAATAATGTAAATAAGCCGACGAGTTCAACACTTTGAAG
This sequence comes from Pinus albicaulis, assembly GCA_034641835.2. Classification (NCBI taxonomy): domain Eukaryota; kingdom Viridiplantae; phylum Streptophyta; class Pinopsida; order Pinales; family Pinaceae; genus Pinus; species Pinus albicaulis. Next base: position 16,442 of record JAXQQM020083424.1, on the reverse strand, counting down.
AAAACGCGAAGGTCGTAGAATAAAATTCACACACAAGAGCGTAAAAGTGCTGCGTGTTCTCGACATGTCAGGGATGAACATGCCGTCCCCAGTGGGAGAGGTGTTGTACATGTTCCTCCCCCATTGAAATTAAGCCACCAGTTCTTTTTAAATCTATTTCCCAATGTCTTTAGATTAACCACATACCGCGCTCATCACCATCTTCCCCGCCACCGTGTCGCTTTGCCCAGGGTTTAAAACCACATTTAAATATGTCGAACGAAGCCTAAGTCCTAAGCCCGGCCCTTGTTGTTCCATACGACACGAGCCCGGAGACCATGCCAAAAGAAAGAAGGAGCTTATCGTTTGTTTTTGGCGCAATATCCACTTGGGTCTAATAAAATCAACGGCGCGGCAATCAGCTTATATGAAGGGCCCGCGCGCATCAGATCGTCGGTATTTCATGGCCCACCATTTTATTGTCCCCCGATGCAAGTGCAGCCGTTGATCTTGTTCCGAGATCGAACGGTCCGAGGTCAATCGCAGTCCTGCCCTCAATCGCAATCGGAACTTAAAGAATGTACCACCCCCAGTCTCCCCGCTTCACTTTCCGATTGCGATTTCCGATTTGGGTCCCACTCCCTGCGGTCGTGTCATCATAATGCATCAGTGTACACCGTGTTTCTCCTCCATCATCCACATGTTCCGGTGACGTGTCATATTTTATGAACCTTTGCCTTATTTGTACATATTCACCCCTGCCGTAGCCTAAAACCCCATGACCCTGCTTGACGCTACTATCTCCGCCCAAAAACCTGCATCGCAATAGTTCAAAACTCAAATTTAAACAATCGGGCCGATCCTTTAATATTTTGGCTTCCTCCCGCTTCGGCCTCCATAAAAAAAAAAATGTGTCTTCCAGAACGCACTTGTTTTTTTTCGAAGGTCAAATTTCAACATTTTCTAAAATTATGCTAAAAACAAAATTGTTTGTTGAAAAAAGGATTGAAAAACCACCCCCCAAAAAAAAAGTGTGTCTTCCAGAACGCACTTGTTTTTTTTTTAAGGTCAAATTTCAACATTTTCTAAAATTATGCTAAAAACAAAATTGTTTGTCGTAAAAAGATTGAAAAAACACCCTCAAAACAAAACCAGTTGATGCTGGAATAACAAAAAAAAAAAAATTGTCATACTTTTCGCATTTTTAAAAATAGAAATAACATTTTTTAATTTTTAAAATTCAAACATTAAAAAAAACCTAAAATTTAAGAAAAAAATAAATTTAAAAAATAAAAACATTTAAAAGCTTAAAATTTAAAAATATATGAAGATTAAAAAAAAAAAAAAAAAACAAAATAAAAATTTTAATTCAAACACTAAAAAAAACCTAAAATTTAAGGGAAAAAAAAATAAAACAATAAACAAAAAAAAACTAAGATTGAAATTTTAAAAAATATAGAAATTAAAAAATAAAAATAAAAGCAAAATAAAAATATTAAATTAAAAAAAAAAAAAAGTTAAAAAAAGAAGGAAATTATAAAAAATAAAATATAGAAATTAAATTTAAAAAAGAAAAAGAAAATGCTTATTAAATTTTAAAAAAATAAAATAATTTAAAACAAAAAATTAAATTTAAGGAAATATATTAAATTTTAATAAATTAAAAAATTTAAAATAAAAATATTAAAAAAAAGAAAACATTATTTAAATTAAAAGTAAAAAAAATAAAAATAAAATACAATGAAAATATTAAATTTAAAACAGTATATATTAGAAACACAAATAAACTATAGAAAATAAATTAAATTTAAATTACAAAAAATAAAATATATATATGAACTTAAATTAAAATATGTATATAGATCAGATTTTATTAAATTTAAATATATATATATATATATATATATATATATATATATATATATATATTAAAATAACTAATTAAATGTAAAAACAAAAATATTAAATTTTAATAAATAAACAAATAAACAAATAAATTTTAAATATAAAAGGAAAAAAAATAAAAACTTTAAAAATCAATTAAAAATTGAAAATTGAAAAAAATATAAAAATATTAAATAATATTAAATAAAAAAATTTAAAAACAAATTAATTTAAAAAAAATTAAGTTTAATTAAAAAAAAAAAAAATCTAATTTTAAATACAAAATTTTTAATTGAAATATAAAAATATAAAATTTTATGTTATTAACAAAAAAAATTAATAAAAAAGTAAAACATTTAAAAAACAATATTAAATTCAAATAAATTTAAAAAAAATACAAAATTTATTAAATTCTATAAAATAAGAAAGAAAATTTATGAAATTAAAAAAAAAAAATCGATTAAATAAAAAAAAAAAGGGGCAAAATTTAATAAAAATTACTAACAAAATAAATAAAAAAAAAAATTTAAAACAAAAAAAATAATAAAATTTACAAAAAAATTAAAACAATATTAAAAAAAAAAACCAAAACAAATTGTATTTTATATATAAAAAAAAAATTAAAAAAAGAATTAAATTTTTTGAAAAAAAAATTAAAAAAATTTAAAAAAAAAATCAATTTAAAAAAAAAAATTAAAAAAATTAAAAAAAAAAAATTTATAAAAAAAAAAATATAAAAAAAAAATCTAGGGCGGCGGCGGTGGTGGGGCGGCGGTGGTGGTGGCGGGGGCGGCGCCACCCGGCCCTCCGCGCCCGGGCGGCGGCGGAGGCCGGCCCGTGGGCGGGCGGGGGGCTGCACACCGCCGCCGCCCTAAATTTTTTTTCTTAAATTTTTTTTTAAATTTTTTTTTTTTTTTAAATTGGTTTTTTTTAAATTTTTTAAATTTTTTTAAATTGATTTTTTTTATTTTGATTTTTTTAAATTTTTTTCAAAAAATTTAATTTTTTTTTTATTTAAAATACAATTGGTTTTGTTTTTATTTTTTTTTATTTTGTTTTTATTTTTTTTTAATTTTATTATTTTATTTTTTGTTGTTTTAAATTTTTTATACATATGTATACTTTTTATTTGATTTGATTTTAATTTTTTTTTTTTAATTTTTTTTTTTAATTTTTAATATTTTTATCATAATTTGATTTTTTTTAAATTTTTTTTTAATTTCAAAAAATTTAATTTTTTTTTTATTCAATTTGTTTAATTTTTTTTTTTAATTTTCTTTTATTTTTATATTTACTATTATAGATTACTTATATTTTAAAATTTAAAATTTAAAATTTATTTATTAAATTTTTTAAATTTTAATTTAATTTAATTGTTTTTTTTTATTTTTTTAGTTTATTTGGTGTTTCATTTTTAAAATCTATAAATTGTTTCATTAAAAAAAAGCACTAAATTTATGTGTATTTGTTTTTTAATTATTTGCATGTGTTTTTTTTCTTTTTTTTTTCTTTTTTAATGATAGTTTTTTAATTTTAATTTTTTAATTTTTATTTTCTTTTTCAATTTTAAAATTTTTTTTTTTAATTTGTTTTTTTTTGTTAATTTTAAAATTTGTATTTTTTTTCTTATTATTTTTTTTTTTAATTTAAATTTTGAATTTAATTTTTTTATTTTTATTTTTTATTTTTAAAATTTTTTTTTTAATCTAAATTTTAATTTTGTAATTTTAATTATTTTTAATTTTTTTTTTTTTAACTTTTTAATATGGTTTTTTTAATAAGTTTAAAAAAAAGTTGTACATATTTCCCCTTCCATTTAAATTTTGACCATCGATCCCATTAAAATTTGCTACAAACATCCTTCGCGATCAAAATCTTCATGTCATGGTCATCACCACCTTTTCCGCTCCGAAATACACTGCCCAAATGTTAAAAACCCAAATTTAAATATATCGGGCCGAGCCCCTAAGAGTTTGACTCCCTCCCGCTTTGGCCTCCATATGACCTGAGTCTGAAAACCATAAGTCAAAACGAAAAGGGGCCTACTGTTTTAATGGTCGGTCGCAATGGCGGCCGTCCGATCGACGTCCAAATCAACGGAGCGGTGAACGTTTCACATGGAGGGCCCCGCGCGCAGAAAACCAGTGGATTTCCCTCTGATGCAAGTTTAGCCGTTGATCTTGTTTTGAGATTGAACGGTCCTGAGTCAATCACAATCCCGCCCTCAATCGCAATCGGAACTTCCAAAATATGCCACCCCGGTCTCCCCGCTCCGCTTTCCGATTGCAATTTCCGATTTGGGTCCCACCTCTTGCGGTCGTGTCATCACAATTTACAAGTGTGCGTCGTGTTCCTCCTCCACCATTCATATGTTCTGGTTATGTGTCATATTTCAATGTTTATGTTATGAACCTTTGCCCCGTTCGTTCATTGTCGCTCTATTGTATTCTGCATTGTCACCCTCCATTTCTCCATTATTTTTATGCGTTTCCCGTCACCCTGCATCGTCTCAACATTTCGCCTAGTCCGTATCACCGCTTCCATGGCCGTCGTCGTATCCACACTCCCTATCACCGAGTCAATTTTCTCTAATGTTTTGCGGGTTTTGCAGGTTTTAAAACGACTTAGTAGGCGCTTTAACTTGCTGCCTCCGTTGCAAAGATCAGGAGCATACCAAAGGACATATTCTGCTGGCGAGATTAAAAGAAGAAACCGAGGGTAGGTGGGAGAGGTGACCGCCATTAAAGAAGACACAGATATGGATTCTCGGAACCCTCCAGATAAATTCGCCCCGCATTAAAGATCCAGGATTCAAATCCAAAGCCAAGGGCCGAGAGTACGATCTGAATCTACGAGATTATTTCAAATCTCTTACGGCGTGATTTTCCTCATTGCATGGAGCAACATGTTGTATATATTTTATTATTTCTATCTGCCTTATAAGAGATTTTATCTCCGGCATTTATTTCATAGGCAATTTGTTAACAACACCAATTTATAGTTAATCATTCATAGAGGTGGTAGCCGATAACTTACCACGCCATTTGATTCAAAATAAGTCATTAAATGTCTCCTATCTGCCTCCTCCTCTAGAATTCTCCATCATTCCTATAAAGACCGAAAAAGAAGGCATTGTAGAGGTTCCAGATTTCTATCAGCAAACTGTGCAGCGAGAAGACTTCTGTATACATTTTTGTAATATTTCTGTATGAAACTTCAGAGCCCGTAGGGTCTCAGTGAGGAGGGGTTATAACTGTAATGAGGATTCTGGTCTTTGGTATCTCACAGTATGTAATTTCTCTCATGTGTTAATAAAATATCTCTTTCATGCTCATTATCTTCTTGTATCATGTTCTAGAATGCGAGTGGCTCACTAGTTTGCATTAAGGATTCATCCTCGTTGATGCCCTTTCTGGAATTAGTCAAGCGCTTTAAATAGGCCTAGTCATGATATACTGTTCCATGCTCACTCTTTCCATATCTTCTGCTATATTAGTTGCTTGAGGAGGGTGCTTTTAAAACGCCATTGTCATATAAGGATTCGTAAATTGGTGCGCCCTTATATGGTTCTGTTGTGTATCTGGGTATCAGTCTCATGCCAGCTAATATCTTCTCATGTTTCCTCACTGCACTCACTTCCTGATATTTGATTTCTGTGATATATTATTTGAATCGGCCCTCTTTACAGTAAGCAGTCTCTTAACTGTCTGATGCTTTCATGCGGAAGTTTTACATGATGTTCCTACATTACTCTTATCTTTGTGTCAGCTTCTGAGAGAGATTGGTCCCATTCAAAATTTATTTCCTTGTTTAGAACAAGAGATGGTAAGCGAGTTCTTGGACTGACAACCCAAACCAAAAGGGCTCCTTGCTATATTAAGATGTCCTAGGCACTGGTCTATGGCAACTCTAGACTGTCTCTAGGAGGGTGACAAAATCATCCACAACATCTTTCTGGCGCCGTTGCCGGGGACACGAATTCAAGAATATCTGTTTCCCTGGGTTCGACATCTCATATTCACTCTCTAATCAGGTGAGCACAGAGAGGTGAAGAGTTGCAGATTTCTCACCTTGGCGACTCCACTGGTCTTTATTTGACAAATTTTATTGGAAGTCCTGACTTCCCGTAAGCCCCATTTGAGGTCGGATACCTCACAACCGAAAACACCTGTGTCTGACCCGAAGAAGATCTTTCATAAAAGAGTTTGGAAAGAGAAGAAGTCAGTTCGTTCTGAAAACCCTGAATATTCCGTTGAAGATCATCCGCCCTCTTCTTCTCAAGAAGTTAGAACAGAAAATCCCGAGTTTTACTCAGAAACTCCACGTAGAGGAAATACCTGGATTGAAGGAGAATCTCATCCTGCTTTTGAGGCTGAAGAAATTAAAGAGGTCACAGAAGTAGCTGTTGTTAACCATGAGTTATTCCCATCTACATCTCAGGCTTCTGTGCAATATATTCCCATTGTTATTCATACTCCACTTCCTCCTACTCCTCTCCCTTCATCTGTATCTCAAATTGTTGTGCAACCCCCGCCTCCCCCAATGGCCAATGTTCCTGCTTTTCTATTAAATAAATATGCTCCTCTGGCCTTGCCCCAAGTGCTAAATGATATGCCACAGGATTACTTGAAGATTTTTCCAAGATTTAATGGTGAGAATGAAGTTGATGCTCAGAAGCACCTCGAGACCTTCTGCTCTTTTGCAGAGAACTTAAATGTTGAACATCTCAATGTGGTCCTGAGGTTATTTGTGCAATCCTTGGAAGGTGAAGCCCGAAAATGGTTCAAGACATTGGCAAACCATTCAATCACCACCTGGGACCAGATGGAGAATGCTTTTCTCAGGAAGTGGGGAGAAAAGAAAGATCACGGGCAGAGCCTCGTTGAATTCAATACGCTAAAGAAGAAACATAACGAGGGGGTGGCAGAATTTATCAAAAGGTTTAATAAATTATATCTGAACCTTCCTGCTGATATGAAACCTCAACAAGCTGCTGCCAAAGTTGTTTTCATAGTAGCTTTTGACTCTGATTTCGGTTTCTCCCTGCGGGAAAGGATGCCTGTCACCCTGGATGATGCTCAGACAGATGCTCTAGAATTGGAGGCAAATTTTACTGCCACTGGGAAGTTAAAAGGAAAAATTGAACAGGAAACTAGAAGAAAAGGCAAAGAAGAGGTATCTACCTCTAATCAAGAAAAGGATTCAGATAAAATGGATGAGATAAGCAAGATGATAAAGAAGATGGTCAAGATGGAGCTGGAAGCTAAAAATGCAGCTCCCAAGAACTATTACAATGCTCCAAACAGAGGATATAATCCCCAGTATAAGAGACCACCTCTCCAGATATTGCCGAGAGAGACAAAGGAACAACAAGATCAGGTACCTCATCCCTTGTACCTGGAAGGACCAGAAGATGACTCCACTAAAGATGCAGCCTATGGATTAGAGGATTCCAATCTGGCCTTTTCAAATAATGATGATATGGAGTGCCCCCTGCAAGAAGAAGATGAAGAAGCAGAGATTGACCATTACTGCAAGCAATTTGCTAATTTCATGGAAGCACAATTCAACGTCAAATATGATCTCCGATCCTCAAGGAAGAGGACCAGAACTCAGGAGCCAGAAGAAGAACCACCTCAGAAAGAAGCATCTGCTCAGAAGGAATCAGCAACAAAGAGATGCATAGAAAAAGGTAAGAATCTTCTAAATAACACCTTGCATTCTAATGATCAGGTTCCCTCTTCTTCTAAAATAGTCAGCCCTCCTAATGCTGAGCCAGTGTCAAAAGAAGTCAAATCTTCAGTTGAAAATAAGGAGTCGAAAGAAATTGTGGCGGAAAAGCTCCCATCTGCTTTCAATTTGCAAAAAGAACTTGAGAAGATTAAGATTCCTGTCCCTCTGACTGAGTTATTAAAACAGCCTGCATATCAGTCTTAAGTTACCTCATTCATACTTCCTCCTGAACTACCAATTACACCTGATAGTTTAAATCTTCAAGAAGAAAGACCCATGGTAGTCTTTGGCCCACATGTCGAGGAGATAGACCCTTCTACTCCTCCTTTTTATGTATCCCTAGTCATTCATGACCTGCTGTTACATAATTGTATGTTAGATTCTGGGGCTTTTCATAATCTTATGCCTTTGTCTATCATGGAACAACTAGGGCTGCAAATTACAAGACCATATAAAGATTTATATTCATTTGATTCTAAAAGGGTTAAATGCTTGGGAATGATTAAAGATTTAGTGGTCAATTTGGCTCAAATCCCAGCAAAGAGTGTGGTCATGGACATTGTGGTTGCTGATATCCCAGCTCGCTTTGGCATGCTGCTGTCAAGGTCCTGGGGTACCAAGATTGGGGGATCAATCAAATTGGATTTAACATATGCTACTGTCCCAGTCTTTGGAGGTCAAGAAAGGAGGCTATACAGGGAGACTAGATTTGTCAAGATGGTAACTAAGGCTGACTGCTCAGATAATTCCCCAGTTTATAACAAAGAGGGAGACTTTTCATGTTTAATGTTGGAAGAAAATCAGAATTATGCACATGAACCCCTTTTTGGTCAGATTCAAGCTGAGCAGCCTAAAGAAGAGCAGGGATCAGAAATTTGGACTTTACATTTTGATGGAGCTAATTCAAGGGAAGGCAATGGAGCTGGGGTATTGTTGATTTCTCTTACAGGGAAATGGGTGCCACTGTCTTTTAAACTGGAGTATGAGGCTACAAACAATGTAGCTGAATATGAAGCACTATTATTGGGACTGCAGACCGCCAAGAATATGGGCATCCAGTGTCTAAAAGTGTTTGGAGACTCTGAGTTGGTGGTAAGGCAGATCAAAAATGAATGTCAAACTAAGCACCCACGGCTCAGAACATATAGAAATGAAGTGTGGGACATGATAGAGAATTTCTTCTCAGCATTTAACATACAGTTCATGCCCCGAGAGCAAAACAGAGTAGCAGACTCTCTTGCTGTAGCTGCCAGTACTTTCTGTCCTCCTCGGAATCCGCTTCTAAGATATGAAGTGGAGGTATGGTACAGACCATCCATTCCAGATAATATAAAGCATTGGCAGGTGTTCGAAGATGATGAACAAATGAAAAGATTTATGGAGACTGTGGGAGAATTCTCCAATATGGAGATCGATGATAATGAAGAGGAAGAACTTGAAAATATTGCTAAAAACAAATGGGAAGAAAGAATAGCAGGTAATAAAGTGCTGCAGCTGAAAGGTAATGTTATACCTAGAGGGTTGGTACCTCTAGAAAGGTTATTCAATAAAGATGATGTTCCAATGCCGCCAAACAAAGTAGTAGAAGAAGATCAAGTGGGAGATTTGAATCTGGGTACTTCCACTGACCCCAAAATTGTTAAATTATCCAAAAGAGTCCCAGAAGAATACAAAGAAAAATATTTGAAGTTATTTCAATCTTACAAAGATGTATTTGCTTGGTCCTATGAGGACCTAAGAACTTTTGATGTAAATATAATACAACACAAGATTCCACTGAGGGAAGATGCAAAGCCATACAAGCAGAAGCTCAGACAGATAAATCCCTTGCTGCTTCCCTCAATTGAAAAGGAAGTCAAGAAATTATTGAAGGCCAAGATAATTGTGCCATTAAGGTACTCAGAATGGATAGCAAATCTTGTTCCTGTTCGGAAGAAAAATGGAGAAATAAGGCTATGTGTAGATTTCAGGAATTTGAATAGGGCATCTCTCAAAGATAACTATCCACTGCCTAAGATGGACTACATCCTGCAGAAAGTAGTGGGAGCATCCAAAATGTCAATGATGGATGGATTTTCGGGCTACAATCAGGTAGTTGTGTTCCCAGAAGACCAGAAGAAGACTGCATTCACTACACCATGGGGAACCTTTATGTACGCCAGGATGCCATTTGGATTAATTAATGCAGGAGCTACTTTTCAGAGGGCAATGGACATAGCCTTTGTCGGGGAACAGGACAAGTTCTTGGTGGTGTACCTTGACGATATCACAGTGTTTTCGAAGAATGATGATGAGCATATTGAGCATTTAAGAAGGACTTTTGAAAAATGCAGAAGGTATGGCCTTTCTCTCAACCCTAAAAAAATTTTGTTTGCATTAGATGAGGGAAAACTCTTAGGGCACATTGTGACTAAAGATGGTGTGAAAATTGATCCTAAGAGAGTTGAAGTGATAAACAACACTCCTTTGCCAAGAAATAAGAAAGAAGTACAGGTATTCTTAGGCCGAATTAATTTCTTGAGAAGATTTATTCCTAACTATGCGGAGATAGTTAGGCACATAACCAATATGTTGAAAAAGGAAAATGAAGTAAAATGGTCCCAGGAGTCTAGAGATGCATTCACAAGGATAAAACGGGCATTTGCTGAAGCTCCTGTGCTAGCAGGGCCAGATTACAAAAAGCCATTTATGATTTTCTCATTTGCTTCACCTCATACAATTGCTGGAGTGTTATTGCAGAAAAATGAAGAGGGATATGAACAGCCTATAGCTTTTTTCAGTCAAGTACTTTATGATGCTGAATTGAAATACAATATACTGGAGAAGCAGGCATATGCCCTGGTAAATTCCCTTAAAGCTTTTAGAGTTTATATTTTGCAATCTCACATTACAGCTTATGTCCCTACCGCAGCAGTCAAAGACATTCTGGTTCAGGGAGACAGCGAAGGTAGAAGGGGAAGATGGATTGCAAGAATCCAAGAGTATGATCTGGATATAAGGCCTACTAAGTTGGTGAAAGGATAGGGACTTGCAAAGATGTTATCTGAATCAAATCATCAAGCTCTGGGCATTAATCTTTCTATGCTAGAAAATGAAGAATCTGAGAAAGAAGAAGAACATCCGGGGCTAAAGATGGCTACTCAGAAGATACATGTGAAATACCTAACTAGTCCCTGGTATAAAGAAATAGTTGAATATCTTTTAACATTCAGCTGTCCCCCTGGCTGTGACAAAGTGAAATACAGAGCTGTAAGGATGAAATCTCAGAAATATGTAATTGCCAATGGACAGCTCTATTGGAGAGACCCTCTAAGCATATTACTTTTATGCCTCACAGAGAATGAAGTACAGAATGTAATGATAGAATTTCATGAGGGGATATGTGGAGGACATTACAGCTGGAGGGCTACAACTCATAAAATCTTGAAGGCTGGTTTCTACTGGCCAAAGTTGTATTCAGATACTTTTGCTTGGGTCAGAGCATGTGACAAATGTCAAAGATTTGCAGAAAGGCAGAAATTAGCAGCATTGCCCTTGATCCCTATTCATGTAAATGAACCATTTCAGAAATGGGGATTAGATTTTATAGGAGAGATACATCCCCCATCAAGTGGCCAACATAAATGGATACTGACAGCAACAGACTATTTTACAAAATGGGTGGAAGCCATACCTACAAGAAATGCTACAGATGTTGTAATCATGAGGTTTATAGAAGATAATATCATATCTAGATTTGGCTGTCCTGCAAGAATTGTAACTGACAATGCACAGGCTTTCAAGTCTGCCAGGTTTGTAAATTTTTTCCAAAGATATAACATCATCCTGACTCATTCTACAGCATACTATCCACAGGGAAATGGTCTAGCAGAGTCATCTAATAAAACCCTGGTGAGAGCCCTGAAGAAAACAATAGCTGAAAATCAAAAAAACTGGGACTCTCAATTAAAGTTTGCTCTATGGGCAAATAGGATAACTAGCAAAAGAGCGACAGGGAAGTCACCCTATGAGCTGGTGTATGGGCGGGCTGCAGTGTTTCCTTTGCAATTGGCATTGCCAGTGGCACGTTTTATGCAGGAAAACCAGGAAGAACCAGATGACATGATCCGAAGAATTAATCAGCTGGTAGAATTGGAGGAAACAAGGAATCAGGTAGATAAGAGATTGATAGAATACCAGGAAAAAATGAAAAATGTCTTTGATCAGCACGCAAAGGATAGGAATTTTCAAGTTGGAGACCTGGTTCTTAGATGGGATGTTCGCAGAGCAGAAAAGGGCAAGCATGCTAAATTTGATCCATTGTGGTTCGGGCCATTCAGAATAGTGAAGCTAGGAAGAAACAACACCTTTTCTTTAGAAAATCTATAGGGTGATTTGTTGGATGCACCCGTGAATGGCCAATTCCTCAAGCCGTATTTCCAATTCTGACCCAAGCGGAGAATACCTGATTGTATATATTGTATATAGTTTGTTTTGGCTTTTATTTTTATAAAGGAAAAGAATGTTGATGATTACTTGAAGTAAGAGCGCAGAGTGAACTATTGAATGGTCTGCGTGTTCTTGACATGCGCGAGGACGACCATGCCGTCCCCAGATGGAGCCGATGTTGTACATATTTCCCCTTCCATTTAAATTTTGACCATCGATCCCATTAAAATTTGCTGCAAACATCCTTCGCGATCAAAATCTTCATGTCATGGTCATCACCACCTTTTCCGCTCCGAAATACACTGCCCAAATGTTAAAAACCCAAATTTAAATATATCGGGCCGAGCCCCTAAGAGTTTGACTCCCTCCCGCTTTGGCCTCCATATGACCCGAGTCTGAAAACCATAAGTCAAAACGAAAAGGGGCCTACTGTTTTAACGGTCGGGCGCAATGGCGGCCGTCCGATTGAAGTCCAAATCAACGGAGCGGTGAACGTTTCACATGGAGGGCCCCGCGCGCAGAAAACCAGTGGATTGCCCTCCGATGCAAGTTTAGCCGTTGATCTTGTTTTGAGATCGAACGGTCCTGAGTCAATCACAATCCCGCCCTCAATCGCAATCAGAACTTCCAAAATATGCCACCCCGGTCTCCCCGCTCCGCTTTCCGATTGCGATTTCCGATTTGGGTCCCACCTCCTGCGGTCGTGTCATCACAATTTACAAGTGTGCGCCGTGTTCCTCCTCCACCATTCATATGTTCCGGTTATGTGTCATATTTCAATGTTTATGTTATGAACATTTGCCCCGTTCGTTCATTGTCGCTCTATTGTATTCTGCATTGTCACCCTCCATTTCTCCATTATTTTTATGCGTTTCCTGTCACCCTGCATCGTCTCAACATTTCTCCTAGTCCGTATCACCGCTTCCATGGCCGCCGTCGTATCCACACTCCCTATCACCGAGTCAATTTTCTCTAATGTTTTGCGGGTTTTGCAGGTTTTAAAACGACTTAGTAGGCGCTTTAACTTGCTGCCTCCGTTGCAAAGATCAGGAGCATACCAAAGGACATATTCTGCTGGCGAGATTAAAAGAAGAAACCGAGGGTAGGTGGGAGAGGTGACCGCCATTAAAGAAGACACAGATATGGATTCTCGGAACCCTCCAGATAAATTCGCCCCGCATTAAAGATCCAGGATTCAAATCCAAAGCCAAGGGCCGAGAGTACAGTACAGAAATGCAGATTATTTCAAATCTCTTACGGCAGCAGATTTTCCCTCAGCCGCGGGCAACATATTGTATATATTTTATTATTTCTATCCTGTATATAAGGAGATTTTTTTCTCCCAGCATTTATTTCCATAGACAGATTGTTCAGTACAGTCATTTATAGTTAGTCATTCATAGAGTGGGCGCGAATGCTTTCCACCATTTTATTCAAATTGAGTCATTAATTGTGTTTCAGCTGCCTCCTCCTCTAGAATTCTCCATCATTCCTATAAAGACCAAAAAAGAAGACATCGAAGGGGTTCCAGATTTCTATCAACAAACTGTGCAGCGAGAAGACTTCTGTATACATTCTGTAACATTTCTGTATGAAGTTTCAGAGCCCGTAGGGTCTCAGTGAGGAGGGGTTATAACTGTATTGAGGATTCTGGTCTTTGGTATCTCATAGTATGTAATTTCTCTTACGTGTTAATACATTATCTCATTTCATGCAATTTATCTTCTTGTATCATGTTCTAGAATGCGAGTGGCTCACTAGTTTGCAGTAAGGATTCATCTTAAGTGGTGCCCTTTCTGGAATTAGTCAAGCGCTTTAAATAGGCCTAGTCATGATATACTGTTCCATGCTCACTCTTTCCATATTTTCTGCTATATTAGTTGCTTGAGGAGGGTGCTTTTAAAACGCCATTGTCATATAAGGATTCGTAAATTGGTGCGCCCTTATATGGTTCTGTTGTGTATCTGGGTATCAGTCTCATGCCAGCTAATATCTTCTCATGTTTCCTCACTGCACTCACTTCCTGATATTTGATTTCTGTGATATATTATTTAAATCGGCCCTCTTTACAGTAATCAGTCTCTTAACTGTCTGATGCTTTCATGCGGAAGTTTTACATGATGTTCCTACATTACTCTTATCTTTGTGTCAGCTTCTGAGAGAGATTGGTCCCATTCAAAACTTATTTCCTTGTTTAGAACAAGAGATGGTAAGCGAGTTCTTGGACTGACAACCCAAACTAAAAGGGCTCCTTGCTATATTAAGATGTCCTAGGCACTGGTCTATGGCAACTCTAGACTGTCTCTAGGAGGGTGACAAAATCATCCACAACACCAGGTAGAGTAGTTTCAATTCTATAATTTCACATGAGCACCAGGGATTTGAATGGGCATAAACTAGTGTTCTGGGAGTTTTACAGTGCATTGGTTCCTTAGTTTTCTTCTGGCTTCAAGCCGCCTTTCATTTGGAGTAGGGTTTCTCAGCTCCTCTTGGCGGTCTTCGTTCAATGGCCCGCACAATTTCACACGAGGAAACTTTGTCCAAGCAAGGGTAAGCCTCCCTATTCAACTCCAAGTCGTGATTTTAGTGTAGTACACTACAAGAAAAAAGCACATTGGTGAGGGTCATGCTTGTGACGGACCTTTAAGGTCCGTCACCAATGTCACATATGGTGACGGTCCTTAAAAAACCGTCACTGTAAGTGTATATAGTGATGGTCCTTTATGGTCCGTCTCCAAAGACATTTTCAATGACACTTTTGGTGAGGGTCGTTAAAGGCCCATCACTAATTCTCTCTTTGGTGACACTTATAGTGACGAACTTTTAATGACCCTCACCAATGCTCTTTTTGTTACTTTTGGTGACGGTCAAAAAATGTCCGTCATCATTGATCATTAAAAAACTGTCACTGTAAGTGTATATAGTGATGGTCCTTTATGGTCCGTCACCATAGACTTTTTTCAATGACACTTTTGGTGAGGGTCATTAAAGGCCCATCACTAATTCTCTCTTTGGTGACACTTCTAGTGATGAAATTTTAATAACCCTCACCAATGCTCTTTTTTTTACTTTTGGTGACGGTCAAAAAATGCCCGTCATCATTGATCATTCCAATGAGTTTTTGATGACGCTATGTGCTTGTTAATATATTTTTTGTCAAAAGTTAAAGATTTAATACCATTATTGTGGAGTATTTTTTATAATATGTCCAAGGCCATAGTGGTTAGGGTCAATCAATTTTTTAGAAGTAATTAGTGTGTATCATTTCCCTCGAGTAATGACTAGTCGAATAGAGATTTCCTATGAGTCAACACATGATTCATATATATTAATTTTATTATCTAGCAAATTCCCTTTAGATAAAGTTATATTGTTGTGTGTAGGAAATATATTATTTAATACATAATCAAGCTTTGACAATTCTATTAATGATAAAGACCTAACAATCCTCACCAATCTGGGCACGCCTTAAAATTAATGCTTTGGCACACACTAACATTTCTTAGCACCCCACATGTATTGGAACATCTTTGTACCTAGAACATATTGTGATGACACTGACGCCCAAGCACATGGTAGCATGCACTAGCACAACATCGAACTCTCCTAGCATGTGTTGGCATGCTGCATATAGTCCCTAGCATGCCCTGGAACACCTTGGTTGAATGCATTGACATACATTAGCACTTGGCACACAATGCCACTTGGCATGTATTAGGACCTATTATTAGTGTGCCTAGCATGCCCCTTTTCAAAAAGATAAAGTCCTGACTTATTAACCCTCTTATTGGTTCTTCCTTTTGTTGCCTTGACACATATTAACATACCCTGGCACCCTGCACCACATCCTTAGCACCTAGCATGTATTGGCATATCTTGACACTATTAATTGGCACATGATATAATTAGCACACCTTGGAACTCCCAAGCACACTTTGGGAATTCTTGACATGCCTTGATATTCCCTAGCATGCCTTACCAATGCTTAGCATACTTTGTGATCAGTCCCTCCTTGGCATGACAACTAACACTCATTAACACTAGTCTTTGGCACACGTTCCTCATATTCATTAACTTCCATGAATTTTTACCTAGTGCTCCCTTAATGTTTTTTCCTAGTAATCCTTAACACTTATCAACATGCATTATCACTCCCTAGCACACCTTAGCACTCATCAACATTCCCTTCCACTTCATAACATGCATAACACTAGTCCCTGACACATATTGGCGCTTGGAAAGTCTTAGCATGTATGGAATACATTGAGATGCCTTGGTATGATTTGACATGGTTTAATATTAAATTTATTTGTGATTATCCATTGTTGGAAAGTATATGAGAAACAACAAAGGAATACTTGGCACTTAGAATGCACTAAGACTTTGCACTTGGCACCTATTCTTGCCTTAATTGATTG